>JAEIIH010006046.1:0-41303 GCA_018904745.1 Drosophila orosa
ATAGGTATAAATACAAGGAATTATAATTCAATAACGATAAACTTTAAATTCCTAGATGCTATGGTAACTCGTATTTCTTGTTGTGTAGCTCCATGAAATTTATTTGGCGAATATTATGCAATTATCTCGATAGCTAATTGCTGTTGTGTATTGGCAATTTCCCCCTTACTACCGCCGCACGCTTATCGCTCTTGGCCTTCTGGTAGCGGGGTAATAGCAGAGATAGCTTCATATAGTCGGCCCCTCCTCTAGATTCCAGTTCTCCTTCCCGGGGACGCGAGGTTCCATTGAACTCGGGACAAGAATTTATACACATATAATGCATACATATAGTATTGAGAAACCAGTTGCAC
This sequence comes from Drosophila orosa, assembly GCA_018904745.1. Classification (NCBI taxonomy): domain Eukaryota; kingdom Metazoa; phylum Arthropoda; class Insecta; order Diptera; family Drosophilidae; genus Drosophila; species Drosophila orosa. The sequence goes on from JAEIIH010006046.1 coordinate 354, forward strand.
TCTGCGTTCTAATCTCGTCGCGCTGCCCATTAAGCAGCCGGCATTGCTGATTTATGCAAGCAATTGACTTTACCCAGAGCTCCCCGTCAAATATTTTATAAATATAAATACCCAAAGTCATTGGAGATGTGGCTGGAATATGAGAGACGAGCTCAAAATGATCTTTAACTTTGTATTAAGTGAATATTTCTCTTCCAAACTTGTATTACTTATCCCTTTCTGAATCCCCTTTTTTAATGAAACCCTTGAAACCTTTACCTTTCTTTCAGGAGTACGACATCTCCAAGAAATGCGAATACCTGTTCAAACTCGACTACAGCCTCATTGAGCTGGACAACTCGAATGGCTTGCTCAGTCCTCGATACCCTGGCCGCATACTCATTCCCGAATGCGAGCATGGACACATGGCGAAAACCCTGATACCGGGCAATGGCCTTTTTGGTCCGGTTGGTGGTGGTGGTGGTGGTGGTGGCTCCTCGGGAACGACGGCAACGGCCACGCCCCTAAATAGTAGTGTTGGCAGCACAGGAAGCGAAGGTGTGGGCATTCAGGCTTTTGTCACCTTCGCCAATCCCCTGCAAACGCCACAGCAGCCAGCGCCAACGCATCCACTCCAGCAGCAATATCCCGCACAGCCACAGTATCCTTCCTCCCAGCAGCCACACCCACTCCAGCAGCAACAGCAGCAACAACAGCAGCAACAGCAACCACAACCACAGCCCCAGCATACGATCTACGAGGACCAGTACGATATTCAAAGGATGCGAGAGCTTGTGACGATGGCCAAGTATGCGAGATGCCGCCAAAGGTTCGCCGTGCCCGTGATCATGTATCGAGGTAAATACATTTGCCGCTCGGCCACGCTATCCGTAATGCCGGAAACCTACGGACGGAAGGTGGTGGACTATGCCTACGACTGCCTGAGTGGCGGCAATTATACAGCGCCCAATGGCGAGGAGAATGATGCAGATTCCACGGACGAATCGCTGATCAATCACATCCACGATCAGGCTCAGTCACAGTTTAGCTACGACGAGGTCATCAAGAGTGACATACAGCTTCTGCACTCGCTCAATGTCTCCACCATTGTGGACCTAATGGTGGAGAATCGCAAGATCAAATACTTTATGGCGTGAGTATAAAACTAAGGCTTTCTTTTCAATGTTAATAACTTTATTTTAATTTTCAGAGTTTCCTCATCGGAAAAGGCGGACCCCAACAAGCATTACAAGAGTTTTAACCTGCTATCGCTGCCGTATCCGGGCTGTGAGTTCTTTAAAAAGTTCCGGGACAATAACTACATGGCTCGCAACCTGCACTATAATTGGAAGCAGTCCTTTAACGATGCCAACATCAATATACCGAATCTGGGACCCGCCGCCGACATTGATGTGGTGTGGCCCGAGTATCGTGACTGGGATTTGGTGGCCATAACGCAGAACTATCTGCGTGCAACGCTCAAGTATGTGCAAGAGGATAGCTCCGGTTTGTTGATACACTGCATCAGTGGCTGGGATCGCACACCGTTGTTCGTTTCCCTTGTAAGGTTATCCCTGTGGGCAGATGGATTGATTCATCAATCGTTGAATGCCATGCAAATGGCATACTTTACCTTGGCCTACGACTGGTACCTGTTTGGCCACCAACTGCCCGATCGCCTTAAACGAGGCGAGGACATTATGTTCTTTTGCTTCCACGTGCTCAAGTTTATAACGGACGAGGAGTATAGCATTGTGGAGCATCGCAAGCGGACCAAGACCTCCAGCAGCAGTGGCAGCAGTGTGATAGTCATCAAGTCTGATGGCTGTGACGATGAGCCGCTCAAGGAGTGAGTAAAGAGAGTTGTGATTAAGATTCCCGACTAAACCTTTGACTTTTTCAGGGATTACATCCTGGCCTTTGATCAAGATAGCAACGATAGCTACTCAAACTGTTCCAACTGTGATATGTCCATAACAGATAACTTTTATGCCACAACGCCAGCGTCAGTCAATCCGCTGACCAGCAGATCGCCCAATCCCAAGCGGTAGGTAGTGCTGATTAACTGATTAACTAATTAACTAACTAAATTCTATTCTAGATCCCGAACCAGTCCCATCTCAGTGCCTGGATCAAATGCACGGCAACGGCAGGAGTCCACCTCATCGAATGGCAGCTGGCAGGTGGTCACGGATACGGGCTCCATAGACTCCATGATGAACGGCAGCTACATGATGCGATTTGTGGCCCAGCAGCAGCAGGCGGCCGCAGACGGTGGCAGCAGCTCCTCGAACATTCCTATGTACAATGGTGGCAATGGCTATCACTGCAGCATAAATGCGGCATCGAGCGGCAGTGGCAGTGGCAGTGGAAGCGGCAGCAGCATAAGCAATGGCAGCACAACGCACGGTTTCGCAAATGGTTCCTCCAAAGACATGGCCAGCAAGCAGTGCATTAACTTGTGAGTTTTATATTGGGAATTATCCATAGAAATGGAGATTAAATAGCATATTTATACCTTTTGCAGACGAAAGCAACGCCTGAATGCCGTGCGGGCAATTTTTATTCAAGCCTATGGCAAAACGATTGGACTGAAATTCAAGGAGGGCTCCTCCATGAACCTCGCCACGTTCATTGGCAACCTGGCGGACCAACTGTTTTGAGGCAGCAGCAACTTGTTTGTTGGCATTTGTTTTGTTTCTTTGTTGTTTAGCAAAGGCTGCCTCTGCCTGCCTAATGACAACACCTGTTGAATTGCGTTCATTATGTGTGTGTGACTGTGACTGTGACTGTTGTTGTTGTTGAAATTGGATTAACTGATTAAACTAAATTAAGCATCGAACGAACGAACGAACGAACACACTTCTCCTAGACAACGTGCATAGTACAACTCGTTCTCCTCTGTCCTCCTGGTTCTCCCTCTTTCCCGCCTTCACCCGCTCTTTGTTTGTTTAGTTGTTAGGTTTCTTCTTGTCGAGAGAATGCAAAGCAAAAGCGATTCGTCGGATTATACAATAGCCTTAAGTTGTAATTTATAGTAATGTGTATTTTTTAAATAAACTTATGAGCATTTGATACAAAAGTAAAAGTCTAGTTTTTGCCCGAGAATCTGGTAGATCGTCGTATGCTGGACAAGGGCATATAATCGTCCAGATCCAAGCGTCTCAAACGGACGCGTACATTTTTACACAACTCCTTGACGATGCTTAGGGGAACAGTAACTTCTTGTGCAAACATTGGCGCCTGGCAAGCTTCTGGTTCCACTGGTTCTGTCTTAATTTCGGTTACATTTGTGCCATTTGTGACTTCCTGGGCTTTGCTGAACACATTGCTAATCACCAGGCCCGTTTCATTGGCATTTCTAATCTTGGGCGTTTGTGATGAGGCAGAGGATGAGCTATTGTCTGTGGCCAGGCGCTTTAAGGTGTCCGGTGGCAGTTCCTTGACCTTTATAGTTGCAAAAAACTGATCATACTCGCTCTGGACAGTACGCTTTGTCATGGTGCTTATATCATCGTACAAGTTCAGTGAGCGGCGCTCCTCGTCCATGATAAGATCCAGCACCTCCACTTCGAGGCGCAGCCTTTGACTATGGGAGAGTTCCTCCACAAAAGGCAGCTGACTGAGCACCAGATCCTGGCATTTGGTATTCCTTGTCTCCTTGGTCTTTTCACCATTCATACGATTGTTTATGTTCACCACCACCTTCCACATTGCCTTCGGTATCTGTCCCTTTGCCCGCGCCAGGGAATTGATCAGCGGCCGCATTATTTCCCAGCGCCATTGCAGCTCCGCAGTGCTGAATGGGGTGCTCAGCGGTATGCCCTCGTAGCTCTCATTAAAGGCCTTGGCCACCTGCTCCCAGCCCCAAATATGGTAGTCGATGTTCTGCTGGGCAGAAGATTTGGTAAGCAGGAACGGGTACAGGCAGAGGAGCTCCAGGAGACGCAAGTCGTTGAGCACTATCTGGGAGTCGGCGTTTGTGTTGGATATGTTGATTTCCTGTAGGGCCATGCGTTCATCCAACGGTGAACTGGACCCTCCTTCGTCCGCAGTTTCGGTGTCGGTGGTGTCCATTTGAATCATTTAAATAGCCACAGATGCTGGCTTTTATTTCGAAATTAATTGTTTTCGTCTTTCTTGAATTTTTAATTTTCCAAACATAGATGACCACGACAGCTGGTCACACTTTAATTGTTTGTAAAATAGGTGTTGCCACACTTTTCGGTTTTGTCTGAGTTGTCGGACATGGAAAAATGATTAGTTTTAACTTTTACCCGCCTCTCATGCCTGGAGGAGTAACTGTTGATTAATTGTTTCATAGCCACTGAAACTGCTGCGACTAGAATTGGTTCTGTAAACCAAAACAGCAAAACAGCACGTTCTTCCCGGTGAGCGTCAAATTCAACATGAAAAACTCCTTGGGCAAATACAAAGAATACTCGACTAAATGTAGCATTTTATAAACACAATAATATACATATAATGTACATATTATATATAAACGTAAACTACGAATAAGCTAGGACTAAAAGTGTTTATACTCGGACCCTGCTGCAGCCGGAGTCTGGCTGCAGCAAAGCCTGAATTGGCTCTTAGAGGGCGAGTGTTTCGTTCGGTGGAAAGCCACCGATCCTGGGCAGCTACTGATTGCTGCGCTTCACCCGTTCTACATGTAATTCGTAAAGCATCTTGTTCTTCTCGTAATAGTATGGATTCTGATCAGCCCCCAGCTCTGGATTGTACTCGTTCACGTGCAGGGCAATTGCCACGGCTGATCCTTCTCCTTCGTCGCCACCAGATCCCGATGTTGATCCCCAATAGTTGTTGGTGTCGCTGAAGGTGCTACTGCTGCCGTCGTCATTCAGGTGCAGATTTTTTAGGCGCTTCGCGAGCGGCGGGAACTCGCAGGGAAGATCATCCTCCAGGCTGTGCTTTCTGTGTTAAAGCAATAGAAACTTAGTAGTCGTAGTCTCAAGTGCGTTGCACAAGCCATAAAATACAAAAAGATTCGGCGGGCATGGGACACGGATGGATATGCGTATGTGGGGCGGTGGTTCTAACTTACCTAGTCTTCAAAAATCCATCCATTCCTCGTCTCTATTTGCCTAGTTTTTTTGACTTTCTTAAAGTTTATTTTCTTTCAAAAGAAAAAAATCCCCAGTGAAGGGCTGATGAAACAGAGTTGCCGGACTTGGTTGATTAAAAAACAGAAAAAGTTATCGATTGCTCGATATATGTTTACATCGATATAGTCATTGCCTGTTTGCCCATCTCTAGCGAAGCGTCGTGAAAAAGCCGCAAAATACACACAGACGGCTTAATTTTTGCAATTTTAACTTGAACAAATTGCTGGGAAAAGTATTCACACGGCCCCAAAATGAGTGGCGGCACCATGCTGTACGGCGGGGATGAGATCGGAGCTTTGGTCTTTGACCCTGGTCACCATTCCCTGCGTGTGGGCTACGCGCAGGAGGATTCACCAAAGGCAGAGATTCCCTCTGTTGTGGGCATTGGAGCAGCGCCAGAGACTAATCTCGATCCGGAGACCAAAACGGACAACAATGCGACGCCAAACAGTGAGTTTTTGCAAGGAAAACTTTAGTAGTTTCACTTAAACATCCAAATCCTCTGCAGACTCTGACCAGCGCAAGTATTATGTGGACACAAACTATGTGAATGTTCCTCGTGCCCACATGGAGGTGCAGACGTACATGAAGGACGGCATGATTGACAACTGGGACCTGTTCGAGAAGGTGATTGACTATGCCTACGCCAATGTCATCCAGTCAGAGCCGGAATACCATCCCGTGCTCTTCTCGGAGGCCTCCTGGAATGTGCGCAACAACCGGGAGAAACTTACGGAATTAATGTTTGAAAAGTACAATGTGCCAGCCTTCTTTCTGGTGAAGAACGCCGTGTTGGCCGCTTTTTCTAGCGGCAGGGCCACTGCTTTGGTTGTGGACAGCGGTGCCACCCATACCTCAGCGGTGCCCGTGCACGAAGGTTATGTTCTGTCACAGGCGGTGGTCAAGTCTCCGCTGGGTGGTGACTTTCTCTCGCGGCAGTGCCGTCAGCATTTGGAGAAGCATGGCATTGATTTGTCGCCCGTGTACAAGATTGCCTCCAAAGATGTGGTCAAGGAGCGGGACAATGCACGCTTTACGCTACGCAAACTGCCCGAGAACCTAACGCAATCGTGGCAGAACTACATGCTGCAGCTGATGATGCAGGACTTTCAGATGAATGTGCTGCAGGTGCTGGAAGGTCCCTTTGACGAACGGGTGGCCGCCCAGATACCCACGGTGCACTATGAGTTCCCCAATGGCTATCACCAGGACTTTAGTTCGGAGAGATTTAAGATTGCCGAGAGTCTGTTTGACAATGCCATGCTGGGCGCCGGCCAACTGGCCTCCACCAGCGTGGGCATGTGTGATGCCGATGTGCGTCTGTCCCTCTTCGGTTCGGTTGTGGTAACTGGTAAGGATTTGACGAGTAACTCTACTTACAAGTATTTCTATAATCATTTAATGATTTCTGCAGGTGGCAATACTCTGCTGCAAGGTTTCCCCGAGCGCCTGAATCGCGATCTGCAGCTGCGTGCTCCCTCCAACACGCGTCTGAAAATGATCTCGGCCAATGGCAGTGTTGAGCGAAGATTTGGTGCCTGGATCGGTGGCTCCATCTTGGCCAGCATAGGCACCTTCCAGCAGATGTGGATTTCGTCGCAGGAGTACGAGGAGGCTGGCAAAAGTCAGGTGGAGCGCAAGTGTCCGTAAAGACTGCAGCTACGTGCGCATTCGAATTCCAATTTTAATTTTAAAGACGCAAAACTCTATGTAATTATACAAATGTCAAACTTATAAATGTCGAAACTCAAATTGTAAAACAGATTTCGATTAAGGATGCATTGTAGGGTATATTTTTTACTGCTTGGCACTCGACGCCGAGGTTATAGTTTCACATTTAAATGGCACCTTCGCGGGCTGCTGCTTCTCTTCTTGTTTGTACTCCGGCTCCAGTTCGTACGTAATGGAAATGGAGTGGACTTTGGGCATTCGTTTGCGCTGGAACTGTTGGTAGAAAGGTGGTGGCACGCATGACGGCTGCTTGTGGCGCATCAGTGTCTCCTGTGTGATTTCATGGCAGAGTTTTATAAAACGTCACATGGCGCCCGACATGGTGTTGTCACAGACGCATTTCTGTTGGAAGAAGAACCTCTTTGTTAGCTTAAAATCTTGTTATGATTACTCTATTACCTTGGCGTTTAGTATATCCTCCGACCAGTCTTCCTTGGCAATGCGGCCCACTGCATTCACCAGAATCTTCTTAACTTTCACCACATTCTCGGCAAAGGTTCTGAGGACATCCTGGACATTGACACCCTCGCATCCCATGCGCCAGCAGTCATAGTCCGTGGCAATGGCCACGGAGCCATAGAGCAGGCCCGCCTCCTTGGCCAGCACCACCTCCGGGCAGGTGGTCATGTTGATTAGATCGCCGCCCCACAACCGAAACATGTGGCTCTCGGAGCGAGAGGAGAATCGTGGACCCTCAATTGTCACAATTGTGGCCTTCTCGTGGGTTGGTATCTCCAGCTCCTTGGCCGCTGCAATTAAAACGTTGCGGGTGCGTTCGCTAAAGGCCGGAAACATGGGCAGATGGCAGACACCACGTGGACTTTGCTCGTTGCCATCGTAAAAGGTTTGCAGGCGTTTGGTGGTGCGATCAATAAAGTCGTGCGGGATTACCAGGTTACCCGGCTTGATTTCCTCGCGCAGGGAGCCGCAGGCCGTCGACACAATCAGGTGGGTGCAGCCCACGTCGCGCAGAGCCCAGATATTGGCGCGATAGTTAACATTGGAGGGCATAATGTCATGCTTGCGTCCATGTCGCGCCAGGAGGACGCACTGTACCCCATTGATTTCGCCCTCTATCAAAGCATCCGAGGGTTCGCCGTAGGGCGTCTCCACCACCCGCTCATGGCGGTGCTCCAGGATATCGGGATCATCCAGTCCGGAACCGCCTATAATACCAATCTGTCGAAAGTATATGGAGATGAAATGGAATTTTCCTCATTTAATTTCCTCTGTTAAGGATGTGTAACCTCTCACCTTGACTGGCAGTGGGTCCAGATTTGTGTCTTTACACTTGATCGTAATCGTGGCCATGGCTTTTAGTATTATTACAGGCTGCTGTGGCGGTCTGGAGCAGAGTGGAACCTTCCACTGATAGCGCGCTGATAACTGTGTGTCTACACAGTAGGGTGCAAAAGCCGCAAAAGCTCGGGCATATTGGCAAAGGCCATCTCTTTGAGCTTGAGGGTGGGTTTATGAGGACACCTTTTGAAAAATAAACAAAAATAAATCATTTTAAACAATTTCCTATAAAGAACAGTGCTCTTTTTACTTAACTATCAGTTTAAAACAAATTATTTTAAACAATTCAATATTGTAGGGTATTCCGCGCTCTTTGCAGCCGCATAATTATCGAAACAACCCATCGAATACTCCCCCACGCACCGCTTCACAACACTGCTCGCAAAAATAGAAAAGCACTAAAAACGAATGTAAACAGCTGGCCGGTGCGCACATGTGCCTCTAAAAACCAGGATAAAAAGAGTCATTATGTACCACCTGGGACAGGATTTACCGGGCAACGATGTGGATGACATTGAAGATCTAATATCCGCCGACGATGTGAAGCCACGAGAGCGCTATGAAAACAAAAAGAACGTTACAGTACGCGCCAAAAGACGGGCACAAATCCGGCCAGAAGCAGAGGAGGACAAACCCAAGCCCACCATTCACGAGAGTGTAATACCCGGCACCCAGAAGGTCTTTGTTAAGACCTGGGGCTGCGCTCACAACAACTCGGACTCGGAGTACATGGCCGGGCAGCTGGCTGCCTATGGCTACAAATTGAGCGGCAAGGAGGAGGCGGACTTGTGGCTGCTCAACAGTTGCACCGTTAAGAATCCCTCCGAGGACACGTTTCGCAATGAAATCGAGTCGGGCATGCGCAACGGCAAGCATGTTGTGGTCGCCGGCTGTGTGCCACAGGGCGCTCCCAAATCGGACTATCTCAGCGGTCTCTCAGTGATTGGTGTCCAGCAAATTGATCGCGTGGTGGAGGTTGTCGAGGAGACGCTCAAGGGGCACAGTGTCCAGTTGCTGCAAAACAAGAAGAAGGTGCATGGCCGACGCGTAGCCGGCGCTCCTCTCTCGCTGCCCAAAGTTCGCAAGAATCCGCTGATTGAGATTATATCCATCAACTCGGGTTGCCTGAATCAATGTACCTACTGCAAGACGAAGCATGCTCGCGGCGATTTGGCCAGCTATCCACCGGAGGAGGTGGTGGAGCGTGCCCGCCAATCCTTTGCCGAGGGATGTTGCGAAATCTGGCTGACATCGGAGGATACAGGGGCCTATGGTCGTGATATAGGCAGTTCCCTGCCGGAATTATTGTGGCAGCTAGTTGAGGTAATCCCCGAGCATTGTATGCTGCGTGTGGGCATGACCAATCCACCGTACATCCTGGAGCACCTAGAAGAGGTGGCCAAGGTGCTGCAGCACCCCAGAGTCTATGCCTTTTTGCATGTACCCGTGCAGGTGAGAATTACTACTTAAATTCCTTCCAAACTAGTCTCTAATCTCATTTTAATCCCCAAGAGCGGCAGCGATTCGGTGCTGGGTGAGATGAAGCGCGAGTATTGCCGGCAGGAGTTCGAACATGTGGTGGATTTCCTTAGGGAACGAGTTCCCGGCATTACCATTGCCACGGACATCATCTGCGGCTTTCCCACCGAAACCGAGGCGGATTTCGAGGAGACAATGACGCTGTGCGCCAAATACCGCTTCCCCAGCCTGTTTATCAACCAGTTCTTTCCTCGCCCCGGCACACCAGCTGCCAAAATGGAGCGCATACCGGCGAATCTGGTGAAGAAGCGAACCAAGCGCCTCACGGATCTCTTTTATACCTACGAACCGTATGCCCAACGGGTGGGTGAGATATACACGGTGCTGGTCACAGAAGTGTCCCACGACAAGCTGCACTATGTGGGACACAACAAGAGCTACGAACAGGTGTTGCTGCCAATGCGAAAGAATCTTCTGGGTACTCGTGTTCATGTCCGCATCACCAGTGTCGGCAAGTTTAGTATGGTGGGTGAGATTCTAGACGACGAACGGGATTGGACGAGGTGTGCAAATAAGCAGGAGGAGCCTCTTATACAAACCCAAGTGAGGAGCAGAGATCAGCTGATACAGCGCTTTGTGGGCATTGCCCTGGTGGTGGGCAGCATTGCCTTTCTTGTCCAGCTACTCATACGCTTTCTATAATAAAACGCCATCTTGTTTCCGAATTCATAATTTAAGTAACGCTTTGAACTTAACCTAGGGTACACATTAGAAACATGTTCTGGCTTCCAGTGACGTGGATGTTTGGGGGACACATTCGCCTCAGTACTCGTCCGAGGGTTCCGTGCCAAAGTAGCGATCGCCAAAGTTACCAATGCCGGGTATAACATAAAACTTACTATTAATCTCCGGATCCAGAGCGGAAGTAACAATTTTCACCTTAAAACATAAAACAAAGAGCAGGATTAAAGCTTTATCCATAGAAAAAGGGACCATATTCCACTCTCACCTTGGGAAAGGCATAGGCAATGGAGTGCACACCGATCTCGGCCATTAGCAGCGAAGCCAGTATGATGTTCTGCTCGGGCACATCGTGATCCAGCAACACCCTTATGGCCATCATGGCTGCTGCTCCGGTGGCCACGGTGGCATCCATTAGTATCACCTTGTAGTCTTTTATGTCTTTGGGCAGCCTCAGGTAATAGAGCTCCGGCTCCCCAGTCTTCAGATTGGTCTGGATGAGGATCTTGCCTATACGTATATCCTTGCAAACATCGCACACGGCCTGCTCCATGGTTTCGCCAGCTCGCAGAATGGAAACTCCACAAATCTTGCGCGATTCCATGCGCTTGCCCTCATAATGAACACCCTGGGGCGTTTCCACAGTGGTTGTCTTGAATGGAAACAAACTAAGGGCATACTCGATGACCAAACGGATCAGACGCTTCGAGTAGAAGATGAACTCATCGCGGGAGGTATTCCGGCAGCGGATGAACGTGTGCAGGCCCTTGATCTGGGGAGTGGGATGCAGCAAGTGCAGAGAATGTGGCATGGGCTGGTCCTTGTACGAGTTGGCCAGCGTTTCGCGTAGCTTAAAACCACGCTAAAAAAAAACAAGGAAAGAAAAGGATAAGATGGACTCAAAGATTGAATTCTAGGGCATCTTACCAGCTGAAGCTGTGTGTGCACATGCTGGACAATGAGATGGATGGCCACCTTGTTCTCTCCACCGCGTGGCACAATGATATCAGCATGGGCCATGGTGGGGGCTATGTAATTAGCATACGAAGGCTTCACCATGTTCAGATATTGCTTAAGAACGCCCCTAAGCTCGCGGCCGCGTTGTGAAATGTCCCTGAAAGGCATTATTTATATTACAAATCTAGTTAAGATTTAGATTTACAAGTAGTTACCTTTTCAACCTTCTGGCTAGGCGAATATCCGGATCTGTGTCCACAAAGATCTTCATGTCCAGCAGCTTGAGCACCTCGGGACTGTGGAATGTGAGAATGCCCTCAAAGATGATCACATTCGCACCGTACATCGTTTTCGTCTGGCTCTCCCGTCCATGTGTCACGAAATTGTACACCGGAACCTCCACCTTGCGACCCTCCTTGAGCTTGGTGAGAACATCCAGCAGCAGCTCAATGTCAAAGGCATCCGGATGATCAAAGTTGTACTCATTGATCAGGGCCTGTTCATGCTGCTTTTCATTAAGGATCTACAGAATTGCAGGGGATTTGAAAGGCGAATGAGTGAGTGAGAGGGGAACTTGTGTTAATCTTGGTTGGGATTCCACCTTGTAGAAACAGTCCATGGATAGGAGAGTCACCCAGGGCACATCCAGGCTCTCGATGATTTTCTCTGCCACTGTCGTCTTGCCCGAGGCACTTCCTCCGCAGATTCCTGTGACAGCAAGGTAACTAACTTATTAGAAAATGCATTGCTTTGAGAGAGAACTACTCCAGGTTACCTATGACAAAGGGTTCGACCTGCTGGCCGGCACAATTGTACCACGGCGGACGTCCTGCCGTGTAGATCGTACGATTATTGGCACGTATGATGCATTCGGACGGATTCGCGGTGGTTGTCTGGTTGCCAATCGATGTGGTTCGCTGTCTTCGTCCAGAGCGTTTCAATGGCGACTCCAGCGACGCTTTGGCAGGCACTGTGGTGGGCGAGGCCGGGCAGCAGTTAAGATCCCCGGGCAAACCATTGCCCATGTCGGCATATGGATCCACATAGAGCTGTTCCGTGACATCTGACCGGTCATCGCTGCAAATAGTAAATCAGGCCAAGGATTAGTTTGGCAATTTGCGGCAGAGATACGACGGCGCACCTTTACGATTACGATTACGATAACTGATACTCCCCCCACCAAATAACGATGACGTTGGGTTTATGGCTACACACAAGTATTTGGAATTCAGTGATGATTAGCCACGAGATAACAACTGGCCACTGATTAATTTCACAATAATTTTAGAAAATAAACATGGCCACTACAATATACATTACGGATTTCCTTCCTTTCGTGTTAGTCAATGCAAATTGTCAATAGGGAATGGAGAGAGCTTAAAGCTGTGCTTTCCCCCCCCGAGTTCAAGGATGCAGTATACTCACTGACCTACTCCACTTTAAAGCCCCTCCCCCACTCTTTGTGCACCCACGCAACAACACACAGAATTAATCTGCTGCTCAATAGATTCTATAAATAGTCATTCCACTCGAGTCTTTTAATTGAATGTAATAGAAGATAACGTCGCCAATATGAAGGGTTAATTGTTTTATGGCTTCCAATGGGAACAGATAATATGATGACCCTTTACTTAAGGCTTGTGGCTTTAAAATCGAGGTCTGGAGAGAAAGTATTGCATAAAGTTGCAGATATTTAAGATGGGGAATTTCACACATAACATAAAACGTAATGAATATTATACTGGTTTAGTTATGATATGAATTTCATGAAATCTCCAAATTTGCAAAATAATTGGAGAATTTCGCCATATGATTGGAGATTTTATGGCGAAAATATATGTGAAAATTAGGGTGGACCAATGTTAACATGAAAACATGGTGTTCAATTTTGGGCGGACATTTAGACACGTACATTTTTCATCAAGTATATAATTTAGTTTATTGATTTATTTAATATTATAGATAAGCCGCATAAACGTGGACATTAGTAATCTTGTGTTGTTATCACATTTAAAATATTTAAATTTGCATGCTAATGTTTGACCACCCTACTTTGAATGTAGATCACAAACATACATACATATACATATGCACATACATACATACATATGTATGTATGTATTTATGGCAAGATTACACTTTGGGTATTTCCGCCATGTGTTCTGCAGAATGCTGACGTGACCCCGTCGACTCGAGACTACGTTTGCGGAGTAACCACAAAGAGTTTCCGGCCGTATTTGGCCATTCAACTGATGCAGACCCCCCCAGGTCGCTCCAAATACACGCAGATTCACTCATCCACATGTATGTCGACAGCAGGAGCAGAAAGAGGAAGAGGAGGAGGAGCTGGCAGACAAAGCACAACCAGACACGACCCATCTTTTGGATGCGGCGTAGGCGCGTTCGTTGCACTCTCTCCTCACGTTCTTTCTCTCCCTGCTCTTTATTTACTGTTCGGCGAAAAAGAACAACAAAAACAGAGCTAATTCTGGTGACGCCAGAGGCAGAGATTCCTAAGCATATTTATAGTTTTGCACAGTAACGAGAGCGGGAGGTGCGTCAGGGAGAGATTGAGAGAGAGAGTAGCATTGGCAGCATCTGCCACGTGAGCAGCACCGGTCTTCCGAACCAACAGGTTATCCAGGCAAAGAAGGAGGAACAAGGACAGCAGGCATGGTGCCAGGAGTTTTGAAAGGATAGCATTTCTTTGGCGGCGAAAAGAGCCGGCTGGCGAAACCGATAGACGTGGCTTGATCGCGCAGCCATGTTTGGAAATTGGAGAATTGAGAGCGCACTTGCTGACGCTATCTTTTCATTATTTGTTGTTATTTGCCGCAACGCAGACACGACTCGATAAACAATGTTAACAGAAAGACGAAGAGCGTTAATTAAACACTGGAAGTGGAGACAGAGACGGAGACAAACATGTACACACACATATACTGGACAAACAAGCGCAACAGCAAAACAATTAGAATGGCGGTAAATGACAACAGCAATAACAATATAGAAAAAAAAAAAACACTGCAAACACGCGAACACATACACTCACATCATGCACAAATGAATTTGTTTCTCGATTTACAATAAAAAATGAAGAAAATGCAATGATTTACATGTGACCATTGGTTTTGGCTGCTGCTGATGCTGCTGTAGCCTTAACCTTTGACTTCTGTTGTGGCTGATGTAGCTGCTGCAGTTGTTGTTGCTGTGGGTGGGTGGCGGTGGTTAGTAGACCGGCGGGACCCGATGCAAAAGCCGATGACGCCTGCTTCCCCTTTTGGACATCGCTATTGTTGTTGTTATTGTTATTGTTGAGACTCGACTTGCTGCACAAAAACGTGATGCTGCTCATTTTAGAAGCGTCTGCCAGGCGCGAGTGGATTCAGTGCGGCGGCGGTGCGGCGTGGCGTGGGCGTGAGAACAAAACGTCGCAAGTCTCGCGCGGTGCCGGCGATGCCAAAATGGGTCAGTCACTCACTTCCACACACACACACACACATACACACTCACTCACACACACGACACGCTCACAAGAATCGCTTGCACATGGGCCGGCGCGGATCACATGTGATTTAGAGCTTTTATTTCCTTCGCAGCGCCGCGTATCTTTTCGCCTTTTGCGTTGCGGCCAATATTTATTCGATAACTAATAAAATGCGAGCAGCGAAGGCGGCGGCGGAGGTGGAGGCGTGGCGGTGTGAGGTGAGCAGCGTTTGGGCAACGATTGAATGACAAAAAAGTGCGAAGGCAGCTAAGGTTAAAAAGCTGCGCTGCTTATGCCGCTGCCTCTGCCGCCGTCTCGCTGTTTTTGTTGTTGCCGCTGCGTTTGTAATAAAGGTGCGCTCGTGAGGCATGTTTATCCGTGTCACGATGTCTACCTGGACGACAGTTCCCGACACCTAATTTGACCCGGATTATTAGGTTGCATTTCGGTAAATTTATAATTTATTTTCAGTTTTGTAATTAAAAGATGAATTTTTTATCTGAAGGTAATTAAGGCAAGTTGTTAAACTTTTTATTAGATTAAATCTTTAATTTCAAAGTTTCGTGAGCTAGGATAAAACATCTCTCACGCGCGCATCTCTAGTTTGTAACTGTTCTCGCAAGGGGGTTTGCCTCGCTCGCACTCTCTCTATCGGCCTCTCCACTTCTTCCTTTCTCTTTTCAGCTGCAACCGGCAAGTATCGAATTTGAATTTAACATACGTTATATTTGTCGGTATGTGTGCACGTAAACCTATACCGTTTTCCTAGCATTTATTTTTATTGCGTGTTTAGGCCCCGCGTTGGATGATGATGAATGGCTTGGATTGGAGCACATGCCTCGGTATGCGTGCCTGCGCGCTTGTATTGGTGTGTGTATCACACTCTAATGACTGCTGAGGATTTTCACACCTTACGCAGCATTAAAATGTCGTTCGTTACCTGTCGGAGCTCGCGGAACTCGATGGGTTGTAGAATTTGATTTGCTTCGTCTGGGTCACAGACATTTTGGGATAGCGAATCGTGGTGCAGCCAGTTGCAGGCGATTAGAAAAACACGCGGTGATTAACTTCGTCGTGCCTCTCCCTCTCCCAGCAAGTGACTGAAATCTGTTCGTCGTCGAAAAACGTGCGCGGCCGATGCCCGGGCCGTACATATATACATTCTATTTCACGAGTTTCCAGCCCTTGACAGCGGGCGTGAGGGCTGGCTGGGGGAGGGCCATCGAAATGGTGGGTCATATATCTATTATCTATCTCAATTTGACGCTGTCATTGCATTAATTCAAGTGTTTTGGGGGACAAATTAATTTGATTCTCCGCTCAGCTGTTTGATTGGAACATGTATGCCCCGATCGGTTCTCATCAATTATACCATAACGCCTCATAGAAATGGCGAGGCAAATTAAGTATTTAAGATTGGGCACACTTGGAGGGTCCGAAGCCAGCGGGTATAATTCAAATTTAACAACATCTGGCGTTGAAGGCTCTGAAGCGTGTTATTTTTTTTTGTAAGGTCTCTACAATATTGTAATGTTTAATTTTTGGAAAGGGAATTGTTTAGAAAACACAGAAAATTTAAAAATAGTCAATCCTTGATCTTCATCGATCTGGCAGCACTGCCGCGCTTGCATCCTCTGGCCCCTCTTTCAAGGCGTTTCGGTCTAATCAACAAAAATAGCGGCGGGCACACCGACGCATATATCTTTTTGTTTTATTTTTTTATATTAAATAATTTAATAATAATGCCTTAGATGCATTGATGCCGTGCGAGGATCAGCAGCAGGATGGCATACATCAACATCGCCGAGTGGACGCCCGACCAGGTGACGGACTGGATAAGGGGTAAGTACGGCGAGGGCCGACTAAGCGAGGTCAAGGAAAACGGACACACGAAAAAATGCATCTGTGGTGGCCCTGGCAGAGCCACTGCCCCAAAAGCAGCAGCAGCAGCAGCAACAACAAAGGGCAGCGAGCTGCATCAGAAGCAACAGGAAATTCCGCTTTTCGCCTGGAAATTTCCCCGTCTTACCTGGTAAATTATTTTTAATGGCAGGTCTGGATGAGTCCATGAAGGGGTATTTGTACGAGTTCGCCAAGCAGGAGATCGGCGGACGGGCGCTGCTGAACATACGGCCGTACGAGCTGGAGAATCTGGGAATGCTGCGCATCGGCCATCAGGAGATTGTGCTGGAGGCGGTGGAGAATCTGCGGAATTTCGTGAGTTACTTCTTATTTATCGAACTTTATCCAACTTAAATCTTAAATCTCTTCTTGACAGCACTATCACCTGAAAAACGACAATCTGCAGTTCATGGCCTTGCATGTGGCAACGGCCGCAAGGAATTTGCATCGCGAGCTGGCCAAGAATCATGCGGATAGCACCAAGATCGACACGCGGATACTGCACGACATTACGCGGACAATAGCCACGCTTAAGCCGCTGGTGGGCAGCCTAGAACGTACGCCGTTCCGCAAGCAGGAAATGTACCGCGAATATTGCGGCAATGTGCTAAAGCGCGGCCTAGAGCTGGCCACCATAGCGCATCGCGATAGGTTTGCCGTACAGCCGGTGCACCACATCCGCCACTTGGCGGAGAAACTCGAGAAACTAGGGAATTTCATCATTCAGGACATATCCGATCCCATGGTACTGCAGCCCGCCTCCCTGAACCTTGTGACGCTGAAGAAGCGCGAGTCCGAGCTGGGCTTCAACATTGAGTCCAGCTACAATGGCATTCATCGCGTCACCGACATCAAAAGCAACTCCCCCGCCCACAACTCGGGGAAGATCGAGGATGGCGATGAGATTGTCCAGATTAACTACCAAACGGTAGTGGGATGGCAGCATCGCACTGTGCTAGAGCATCTGCGCGAAGCTCTGCCCGATGTGGTGCTTACCGTGAAGAAGAGGCCCAAGCACACCAAGATGTTTGGTCAGATCTACATGCAGCCTTACCGGTTGCCCAGCAAGAAACGCAACATGGCCAGTCGCTGGGCGGAACAGATGCCAAGCCCCAGGACCGCCTTTCTCACTTTGGACACGGAGCGAGCCTCAACGGGAGTTGGAGTTGTGAGCACAGTGCCCGAGTCGGGCAAGTCGCTAAGCAGCGAGAAGAACGGCGAAGATCTGGTTAAGGTCAATCCGACGGCTGTTTCCTCTGCCTCCGATTCGGATTCCAGCTGCAGTGACATTCCCACGCCCACGGATCTCAAGTCGGCGGCGCGAGAGATTCGTTTGTATTACCCCAAGCCCCGGGCTCTGCTTCAGCGTCGCAACACCATCTGCGGCGATGAGTTTCTCAGTTTAAAGCACTCGGATTTGGTTGTACCGTCGTGGCACGAACGAAAGCCAGGCGTTGGCTCCTCGACGGCCTGCGATCCCGGTTCGCCAAGCATCAGGGACAAATCAATATCGTTTGGCTATGGCCTGGAGATAGCGCCGCGGCCCACCACCTGCATTGGCATCGCAGGCGACAAACGAATGTTCCATGAGGTGAGAAAGCTGAAGCAGCTGACGGAGGAGTCGCAGCGCGAGTTCCTCGAGGAACGCTACAAGCCGGGCGTTAGCAAGGTAGTGCGCTTCGATGCCAACATGAAGGTGGAGGATTATGTGGTGAAGAACGAGATGTTTACCTGCAATGTGGAGAACACCATACTGGAGACCTTTGAGCCGATACCATTTGCGGATGAGGGCGACGAGGATGCTTTGGAGACGCTGCGCAACTGCAAGACGGAGAATGCCGAGGAGCTGCTGGATGCCATCAATCAGGCCACGCGGGGTCAGGAGCTGCCCCTAGCGGAGGCCATTAATACGCCGCTTCTGCTGCAACAGCAGAGATGTCGTGGCCGTTTGGACAAGAGCCACAGTACGCCGGCCTACGACAATTCGGGCGAGGAATCAGACACGCCGCCAGCTATTGAGCCGCGTAAGGAGTTCCTGCTGGTCACGCCGCCTGCACCGCCGCCGAGGCCGCGCAAGCAGCGAGAAATGACGCCGCCGGTGGTGCCGCCGCCGCCGCCAAAGCCTGCCAGCATGCAGCCAGCCAGCAGTGTCACCAGCATCTCCATTCCTGTGCCTGTGCATTTGCCAGTGGCGACAACACCCGTGGAATCGCCCTCAGAGATCAGCGAGCTGCATACGCCGAGCAAGTCGCGTACCTTGACCCTCAAGAAGAAGCACAGTCTGATGGCCAAGCGGAGGAACACGAATCTAAAGCTACTCGGCACAGGGGACATACAGGGACACCTGTACAGGCGCAAGAAAAACCATCGCGGTGTGACCTACTGGGCGAGAATATACTTTGTGATGCTGGACACGATTCTGTATGGGTTTCGCAGCAAGGAGAGCACCAGTGCCAGCCTGGTGATATTCCTGCCTGGCTTCACGGTCTCACTGGCCAAGGAAGTGCACTCGAAACCACACGCCTTCAAGGTATACCACACGGCCAAGAGTTTTTACTTTGCGGCCGAGTCTTTGAATGCGCTCAATCAGTGGGTGGACTTTCTGCGCCAGGCCTCGCTCAAGGTGCCGCAAGGTGCGGCGTCGCGCGAAGCGGGAGATGCCAAGGATCTGTATTCGGAGAACGACAGCTCGGGTGAGGAGTGTGACGCCCTGGTGGCCAATAACCTGAGCACACCTTCGCCGCAAGGCAACAAGGAGGCAATGTCTGGCTCCTCGCTGGTGCTACCTGGCGGAACCCCACCCTCGGCTGGGCCCACGAAGCATGAGCGTGGCTACCTGGACTCGATTCGCAAGTTCACCATGGGCAAGATGGGCAAAAGCAGTGCGCCGAAGCCATCGAGCGACATACCAGTGCCAACGGAGCAGTATCGCAGCTACAGGAAAGTACCTGGCGGCAGCTTTGGCATTCAAATAGGTGCCAATACACCGGGCTATCATGACCCGGCCATGCCGCCCACCCAGATTACACCCTTGGTGAGCGCACCCAAGTTGTCGCGCAGCTCCAGTCGTTGTTCGGTGGTCAGCGGCACAGAATCAGCCGTTTCTATATCAGCTTCGATTCTGGGACCGCCCACGTCGCCAGCGCCGACACCCACCGCCGCCACGCCCACATCGCTGCAGCACCAGAGCTCCGAGGAAAGCCCCAGCCAGAGCCAGAGTCAGAGTCCCAGCAGTAAATCGAGTTTGAAGAAGGTTCCCTACAACTTCCTGCACGCCTCGAATCCGAATTTGGTGGAGTTTGACTTTCACACCTCGAAAACGCTGCTGCCGAAGATGAGTGTCGGCACTACGCTGGACCATGGCCACAATATCCAGGGCTTTGTGACGCTCAAGGCATTGATGCTGCGTAAGCAGGAGGAGGAGGCCCAGGAGATGTACAACAACCGGGTTCATCTCGGTGTCGAGAAGCACAAGCATGCGCGCACAGAGTCGACGGCCAGCCAGCAAAGTGCCATGAGCAGCAGCAGCAGCAGTGTGGCGAAGCCCCTGGAGAAGCTACCCAAAATCCAGAGCGTGAGCCTGCCCAAAACGCCAGACTACGAGATAAGCTTCAAGCCGGATGATGAGAGTATTAAGCGAACTAGAGGAAGAGAGGGCCAGAAGCTGCGAGACTTTGGCTACGAACTAATTTGCGGCGATGAGCCAAGCTCCAGTTCAAGCAGCAGGCAGGAGCATCATCATCACCACCATCACCACCACCAGCATCAGCAGCAGCACCAGCATCAGCATCATCATCATCAGCAACAACAGCAACAGTATCAGCAGCAGCAGCAGCCGCCGCAGCCGCAACAGCAGAGTAGCAAGACCAAGCACTTTCTGCGCTCCCAGCAGCTACAGCTCTCCAGCTTTCTGCACAAGACCAGCAGCGGCGGCAGCTCCGGCTCCACCTCAGAATCGAAGAAGAGCAAGAGTAAGTCGAGCAGCGATAGGCGCTTTCCCTTCTCCAAACACTCGACCGGATCCACGGGCAGTTCTTCGGGCCATGCAATGACCATGACGCTGCCGTTGAACAAGAAATCCAAATCAAATCACGCTTTGGATGGAATGGGAGGCAATGGATTGCCATTGGGTGGTGGTGGCGGCGGTAGCAGCATTAAGAAGAGTCAGACATACAATCAGGACTTGCGGGTGGGCACCAAGTACGATGCTCATCGCAAGAACTCGGCGCCCATACCCATCTTCTCGAAGCTCTCCCTTTCGGGCGGCACGCCGGCCAAGCCTTCAAAGGAGAATCGCTTATTCGGCTCACCGCTGCTGCATCGCACCCTCTTTGGCCACCATCACCATCAGCAGCAGCAGCAGTTGCCGCCAATGACGCCGCCCAGCAGTGCGGATCCCGATTGCGATCAGGAGATCTTCTCGCAAATCACCTTGCCCACGCACAATCAGGCGGGCTATCGTAGCTACAGGGGACCTGGCATACTGACCACATCCACAACCAATTTGTGCTCTTCGGAGGCGCTGCAGCCACCATTGCCGCCGGCACCGCCGCCTCCCATACAGGCCAACAGGCAGCGAGGAGGCGAGGAGGAACCACAGTCTCAGGCACAGCCAGAACCAGAAGTTGTTATGGCTTCCGAAGGGGCAGCCACGCCAAAGGTCTCGAACTCTGGTTCCGTGGACTCGAAAGCGGCCACGCCAGACTATCCGAACATGGAGTGTCCGCCAGTGTTTGAGCCAGAGATTTACTCGCTAACGGATACCAGCCTGTCCAGGCTAATGATGCGTTCTGGCTCCACCAGTGTCAACAACACCAATAATAACACCAACAGCAACACCAATAACAACACCAACAGCAGTCCCAGTGGCAGCGAACAACCACAACAACCGCAACAACAACACCAACACCATCAGACGTCGTAGGAGGAGTAGAGAGGAGTGTGATGGCAAAAACCAATTGTGAATGCTCGCGGGGATTAGGCCCCCGCTTACTTATGCATATATATATAGAGAGAGATATATTATACTCGTACGAGTTAGGTATACACGCAACCTGTTCATTTCTTCGTCTTCCCTGTGTCCACCAGCCAACCAGTACCTATCACCTGTCGAGTCCGAGTCCCTCTCTCACATACAATTTAGATGTAAATGTTTTTAATCTGCCTTATTTGCATTGCTTCGGTTTTAGGTACAAATATAACACACCATACACAACACACAATGAATTGTAGCAAAGAGATATACAACATACATATTAACTTTAGAAGAAGTCTGTGCATCGAAGAAGAAAAGCGTAGTTCTTTATGATTTGCCTTTGTACGGGGATTAACCAAGTTAATCCGAGCTGTTTGATTTGCTCAACAGTTTGTGTCTAGATTACATGTATTATATGATTATTATATGATTATGCGAAACGAGATATTATATTGTAGAGCGGTTTCCATTCGAGACGCCAAGTGGATCCACAAAATGTTGTAGCAAATAAACAAATTAAATCTATATATATATATATACACATACACGAATTATACATGCATACGAATAAAGTCAACTGTATATAATAACAGAAAGGGAAGTTTGAGTTTTGGAAAGTTGGGCTTGGAATTTAATTTTGGGAGAGAAAAGTTTGCAATTTAATCAGGGAAGACTATCATAACTAAGCTAAAAATCGATTCATTTCTATTTGAAATGGTATTTTGTTGTAGTTTTTATTAGGTTAACAACATAGCATATAAAGTTAAGATTAAAAAAATTACAAGAAGGAAAGATGAGGTTTGGGTGAGCAAAGTTTGGAATTCAATCAGGGAAGTTTATCATAACTAAGTCAAAAATGCACAAATTTCAATTCGGAAAGGTTTTATATGCTAGTTTTTATTGGGTTAACAACTTAGCATAACAAATTTTTAATTTTAAGAAATGAAAATTTTTGACAATTTTAATGATGTAACCCCTTATCAAATTTCGAAAAAATGGGTAAAATTTTATTTTCTGCCAAACATATCTAGATCGATTAGGTTTTTGATACTGATCAAGAATATATATGATTTATAGGGTCGGAAGTGAGTCCTTCTATAATTATAATACCTTTTAGGGTAGAAAAAGTATGATTTTTAGATTCAAAACTAAGACCCTTCCACGAAGAAAACCCCCACGCTCTTGTTTCGTGCCTAAACAGAAGACTGTTTGCTATCATACACCAGTTGACATTCCCTTAAAACCCAAAGAATACTCGAAATAAATGTCCTCCATAAAGATCGATTTAGAATCCATTTATTCACATATTACGTTCAAAGTTAACCCATTAAAAGCAGCAAAATTACGCCAATTTGGCAATGTGCTCCTCCACCTCCTGCCTGGTGAACATGTAGAACTCCTTCTCCTTCGTCATGGTCATCACCTCCACATTGGTCGAGTTCAGCTTCTCCTCCATCACCTGCTTCAAAGTGTTTAGCGACAACTCGATGGCATCGTTGAGGCTCATCTCGGTGGTGAAGTTATCCTGCAGATTCTGTTGGGCGCCCTCGCTGCCCGAACCAATAGCCTTGGCGCTGTGACGCACAAATGTGCCCGAGGGATCCATGTGCCACAATTGCGGCTTGCCAGCCTCAATGCCGGCGAATAAAATGGCCACGCCAAAGGGACGGCTCATGGCGGCGGCTCCGTCGCTGTCGCCACTGTCACCAAACTGAATGGCCAGCGTGGAGACGGCCTGGGCGCACGACTCGATGGACATGCGCTCGTTGTAGACGAACCAGTGGTTCTGGCACTCGACGCGAGCGCGCTCGATCAAGGTACGGGCATCGGCCATCAGGCCAGAGGTGGCGCAGCCAATATGCTTGTCCACCTCCACGATCTTCTCCACAGTGCTGGAGACCATCAAAGGCGATGTGATGCGCTTCTCCACGGCCAGAACGACGCCTTAAAGATGGATTTAATTATGTTTCTGCATTAATTGGATGGTAAAGCAATAGCTCACCTTCGGGAGTGCAGATTCCAATGGCTGTTGAGCCCAATTTGATGGCCTCAATGGCATATTCTACCTGGAAGAGGCGGCCCTCCGGCGAGAACGTGTTCACGCCTCTGTCGTACTCGGAGCGGGTTAGAAACATGTTGCCCTGAAATTTCGGCTATTCTATCACACGTTTGTCAGAATATAAAACTAAATATGGCGCTTACTTTTCTTTTATTTCTTTACAAAGTTGGAAAAACAAATGCCGGGATGACTTGACGCCGAAATGACTTGCGGATTAGAGCTGCGAACGCAGCGATGGCAGTATCGATGACAGCACAATCGATATATTTGTGCTATCGATGTCTTACGTTGATTATTTTTGTATTATTTAATATTTAAAAATAAAAAGGGTTTTTTGAAATGTAGAGTTTACTTAACCATTTATTTTACGAATATAAAATAAACTTAAATTATTTAAAATTAAAAGTATCTTGTTGTTGGCAAAATCAAGGCTTCAATCTTGACAGTTGCAGTACAAATTGATGAATTTTCGTTTTAATTTTGCTTTTAAAATTCAAAATTTGAATATTAGCATTCAAAATTAACCCAAACTATTTATTTGAAAATGTTTACCATTCTTTAAGCGTTGCTTAAAATAAATAACAGAAAATAAAAAACAAAACACCTAAAATTTGACTTCATTTAATTGGGGAAACATTCTCTTTGAGCTTAATACTAATTTAGAGCAAACGAATGCGACAATTGGGAGCACCGCACTGGCAGTACAGCACCTTGCCAGGCACTACGCCCACCTCGTAGTTGTAGTTCCAGGTCAGCTCCGTGCCGGAGCGGATGTGCGAGGCAGAGAAAAAGGCCACCCAGGGGAAGCGCAGATCGTGGGTGTCCACAAAGACATTCTGCACAAAGAGATTCGGGTTGCACGAATGCTGCAAGAGAAGAAAATAGCTTAGCTTTGGCTGAATAGGTAAAGGATAAAGATCACTCACGTTAAAGTAACGCCCCAGGTTGCCGGTAGTCTTGGCATCCATGATATAGGGCGCCTCATCCTTGCCAAACAGTCGCCGCACCGAATTCTCACGCACCGTCTCATCCAGATCGGCATTCGGATTGAAATTGATTACCGCCCGCTCCTGGGAGTCCAACTCGCTGCTGCTACGCGAGGTGCGCTTGTTCTTGCGCTGATAATGGTAATTGGGCCGAAAGTCATCATCTTTATCCTCGGGATCCGGGCCGTATGTCTCATCATCCGGTTCCGGTTCCGACGGCGGCTCCACCTCCGACTCGTAGCCCTCCTTGAGCTGCTCTGCCACCTCAATGTAGTCGAGATCTGCAAAATACTCATCATCCTGACCGCCCTCGTTGGCCATAGTTTCTGTGAGCAAGTGCCCAGCATAGATGCAAATAAAAGCACCCTTGGGAATGTCATTCACGCAGCGCAGACCCCAGCCGCGATTGGAGGTCTTGAACACCTGTAGTTTCATCTCTAGCGAGAACTGCACCACCCGATTCAGACAGTTCTTGCGGCACTTGCAACGTGAGTTGCACTCGTAAATGCCGGTGGGCACATGCTCATGCAATCGCTTATACTGATAGCCAATCTCCTCAATGGGCTTCTTGGGGTTGCAGTACTTCACCCCAGCCACGGTAAGCTGCCAGCAGGCGCACTTGGACTTGTCCTGTGACAGGGAGACAGTAAGTAGAGCTGCAGATACTGGAATAACCTTTAATCTTACCGAGCAATCATCGTCGCAGTCGCAGCCCACAAGGAACTCCTCGTCCAGGTTCAAATGAACCCCTTCGGTGGGTATCCGCTGCTTGGCGTAGGTACAGGGCGGCGGCAGCGTGTTGTCGTAGTAGTTAACCAGCGGTATAGCCATCTTCTCCTGTCCCTTGGAGATATCCGCCTCCTTGACAATCGACGGATCAATGGAATACTCCGCCAGGCAACGCAGATCGGGCGTAAAGTCAAAGTTATCCACATTCAGGACATTCTCAGTTGTTCGTAGATACATGTGCACTTCGGCCAGGTTGCGCAGACTCTTGCCGCAGGGACCTCGATAGACGACATTCTTCTTGGTCTTTTGGCGCAATAGTAAACGTTCCCAGCCGGAGAGGAGTGGCTTGGCCAGCGGACTGTAGCTGTCCAGGCGGTGAACGATTTTGAACAGACAATTGGGGTTGCAGTGGTGATGCTTGTATATCTTGGGCGGCAGATTCCGTTTGGCTGTGAAGAAGACCACATGCCCCTTGGGCCTGTTCTCATCGTCCACATAGATGGTAGAATTGTTGAGATGCTTAACAGTGCTAGCTGTTCCCGAGCGGCTTCCAGAGGCAGCGGGGCTTGAGGCTGAGGAAACTGCAAATGCAGAGGCAGCCGAAGACGAAGACGTGGATGAGGCTGGGGACACATGCTGCAAGGAGGAACTGCTCTTGCGGGCAATGGCGCGCATCTGTCGATTAACCTGCTGGTTGCTCGATTCCATTTCCTTGGTGTAGCGAATAAAGGGCTCCGTGCGCTGTCATGTAAACGGAATTAATAGAATTACTGGGTTGCTTTACTACTTTTAGATTCCTACCCTGGGCACACGCAACTGCTGGGCACTGGGACTGTTCATGGCATTCTGCGTTTCCTTAAACACCGGACCCAGTCGCAGGGAACCCCTGTAGATCCACTCGGTGTGATTCTTATCGCCCTCGAACTGCATTAGGACCAAACTGCAGTCAATGTCAATGACGCGGGCATAAAGCCAGGTACCATTAGACTCGGTGTTCATGCTCTGGCCTCGAGTGCACTGCACCATAGGCCTGTCCACCGAGTATTTCTCCACGTATTTTTGTATAAAGTCACGTGAGGCGGGATGCACATCTTCCCACACCTTCTCCGAGGCCTGGCAAACCAACCGTACATCCCGATGCGGCACATACTGCGTGTAGCCGTCGTCGTAGAAAATCAAATAGCGGAAACGATTGGCCTGCTTAAGGGGCTCAGCAATGATGCCTGGATAAAAGGCATTCTGCACGCTGGCCGTGTCCTTGCCGCGTGACAAGGTGGTGCCGTCGAAATAGGCAATCACCCGAGTGCCTGGAATAATTTATAGCTTTATTTACAGTTTAATTATTCTGAGAGTGTAGTTACCAATCGTCAGACGCACTGGCGGCGGCTCAAAGTAGGCTATGTGCTTGGCCGTCACTGTTTTGATCATCTGATAGGGTGTATTCAGATACTTGATCTTGTAGCTCTTCATGGTGTTGCCATTGATGGCGGTGCTTTCGGTGAACTCAATCACCTTGATGGACACCCAGCTGGCAATGGCCTTGTTCTTCACAGCATAATATGTCTCGTTCAATTCGATGGGTGGACGCACCACCTCACCCGATGGCGGCACATGCTGCTGCAATCAATCGAGTTATCAACCAGGAGGAAGTCCTTATTCCTTCCAACTCACCACGTAATCACTCAGGCTGTGCTGAATGTCCAAGGCTGGCATATGCTTATGCACCACAGCACACGAGCTGTACAAGGCGTTGTGCATCTGGTCCGCTGTGCTCTGTACACTCTCGAGTTCCGCATCTACGAGAGCAAACTGACTCTCCAAACGATCCGCCTTGGCCTTTAGAATGGTCTTTGACCAGGTGAGTTGATTTTGGAACTCTACTTTGTTCAGCACACTCTTGATGGCATCTTCCAGCTCAGTTTCGATGAGGTTCAGGTCCTTTTTCGAGAATTCCGTTTGTTCTGAGGGGAAATAAAGTTAGTTTATGGAGAGAAGTCCTCATGAATGCTAGCTACCTGGTCGCTTTTCCTCCTCTTCTTCGTCACTGCTGTCTAGGGCCACAAAATCGGCATGATCCTGACGGAAATCTTTCAGCAACAGCGGCTGCTTGGCCATCAATTGACCCGCAAATTCCTAATATTAAACAAGAACTCAATTATTAAGTTCCCTAAGCTTTCGAAGGGCAACTGCTTCACCTCGTACACATCCATGGCCGTATCGTAGCACTCCATGCATACAAACTGCTGTCGGTAGCCCTTTTGCGTCACATTGTAAAAGTTCAACAAAGCCATGTTGGCCAACATGTACTGTTTGTGGAGCTTCTCGCAGTTGTAGTTGATGCAGTCCTTGCCATAAAAAATGTCTCCATCTGCAGGCAAGGAATCATCGTTTTCGGGAGCCTTTTGCTCCGTTGCCTTTTCCAGCTGCACTTCAAGGGGCACAACATCGTTTCCCTCTGCTAGGACAGGTGCTTCTTCAGTTTCCATGGGCGTTTCGACTTTGTCTGCCGTTGCGTCAGATTTTTCTTCTTCTGGGGAGTCACTACTAACTTTAAGGGGCTCTTCTGATATCTTTTCCTTCTCCTCTGGCTTATCTTGTAGAGTTTTGGCATCCTCCTCCTCCACTTCCATAATCTCTTCTTCGGGTTTACTTTTGGGAGACTTGGAAGCAGTTTCTTGCTCCTGGTTGCCCAGCTCCTTGGCTTCTTCTTTGGCAGGCGAGCCCTCGGGAGTGGGACTGCTGATTAGTTCAATGCTACTGTCTGCCTGTTCCTCGGCCTCCTTGCTAGCGGTCTCCACACTCTCAGGCTGTGGTTTAGCCTCCACAGCTGCTGCACCATCGACACCGTCTGACTGGGCCTCATCCTCGGCTATTGCGTTGGGCGAGGGTGACTTTGCTGGACTATCGATAAGCTCCACGCTGCTGTCAGAGTCCTCACCTGGATCGGGCTTTGGCGCTGCTTTATGTGGACTACTGGCCAAATCAATGCTAATGACTACTTCAGCCCCTGCTTTATCCTTGCTCTCATCCTTTGGCTCTTCTGGCTTATCACACACTTTCTTTGGCTCCTCAGAAGACACTTCCTTTTGCTCCCCAGAAGACACTTCCTTTAGCTCCTCTTTGGGCACGTTTTTTGGCTCCTCAGTTGGCACTTCTTCTGGCTCCCCACTTGGCACTTCCTTTGGCTCCTCACTTAGCACTTCCTTTTCACTGGGATCAGTGTCGTTGAGGGTTAAATCCTCCATTTCTACATCGGCTTCCACCGGCTGGACACTTTTTCTTTCTGCCGGTGCCCCTGACGACCCGGCTTCTTGTTCCTCTGCAGCCGGCGGTGCAGGTACCTCCTTTGCTGTGGTCTCAGTGTCTTCGGCACAATCCATGGCTGCAGTTTCCGTGGCCATGTTACTGCTTTATATTAATCTTAGATTATACACATAAAATTGTTACAATTAAAATTATAATAACACGGCAAGGAATTCGCTTGGTTTTAGTATTGGGTAAGTTTTGCAAAGATGTACCAACACTAGCGCAGTGACAGTGTTGGATACCGCTAATTTCAAAAGCCAATTCAAACGGAATTTTAAATTGCAAATATGTTTAATCTTTATTTCGGGGTAATCATTTTCAAGGGTGCTTAGGCCTCAACAACCTTTGGGTGGTAGCCGGTGTCATCGGCATGGTAGACCACCTTAATGGTCTTGCCGTTGGGGGCCACGTACTCGTACTCTCCAGAAACCACCCAGTTGTCGTGCTCCTTGAGAGCACCGGACTGGACAGCCTTGATGTGGTTGGACAGCTCGTAATTGTAGTTAAAGTCCAGCACGTTAACCTCGGAATCGCTCTTCAGGACATCGGCTTCCTCGTTGGCAAAGGCCACGGCCAAAAGGCAGGCGAGAACAATCTAAAAGGGATTACAATTAATGTGAAAGATGTTCCAATTGGACAATGTATCTTGTCCCAACTTACCACGAACTTCATGGTTAGAAAAGGAGGGTGTGTGTGTCTGCTGATAGATGACAAAACAAATCTGACTTTTAACAGCCGAATATTGCGCTTATATAGCAGATCCCTTGGCATTTTGCCGGTTGCCGGTATGTCCAAGCACATAAATTTCCCTGAAACTGGCTCCAAACGGACGCTTGTATTAATTAAGACAAAAGACATTGATGCAGTCATTCTGCAGGCATTAATTATCGCCCATGGCACTTATCTATGGTAATCTGAGCGGAATATTCCCGTTTTGCCGGCCGTTCATCAATTGTCATCAACGATCAGTTTGCCGGTGGATTTTTGATAAGCGCCAACCGGTACTGCATAACGCATAACGCAAATTAATTGGTATTTATTCGTTGTTATCGCTCATTTGCATAATTCGCAGATAACTCCAATATCTGTCCGCTTTGGCTCCCGCAGATGCAACCGGTTTTAGCTAAGTTGAGCCCCAAAAATATTGCAAATTTTGATTGGATGACCTCGGTAGAGAAAATTTCAAATTTGATGGCGGGGTAATAGACAGTGCTGGGAAAGGTTTCTTCTACAGGCTATTTCCAACACTGCGTTTATCGCTGTTTAGTGCTGGCACGAATTTGAGCTTGAAAACGGCTAGGAAAGTGTAAGTAAATAGCTTATAAATTAATAAACTATAAGTTGAAGTCTAAAAAAGATTATGCTAATATTCAAAGATTAATAGGATTTTAAAATTCTTTTAAAACAGCATTAAAAATTTTAGAATAAATTTTTCGTAGCTAGAAATAGCCCTAAAACGGCTTAAAGCGCAACACTGCTTCACTGAGAAGTCACACGTGCTGGCGAAGGAATCGCGAAATCCCAAGGAACGCCATAAATAAAGCGATGGCCAGCGATTCTGGCAGTGACTACGAGGTGGAGACCTTCATCAAGCCCAAGCGAGTGCGAAAGTCCGTCAACGACGACAGTGCGGATCTGCTGGGCAACTTCGACGACCAGAAGCGCAAGGAGATCTTCGAAGGTACATATGTGGACAAGGAGGACGGCCGGAATCCCAGCGATTCGGAGGATAGCGAGGAGGAGGATGGGGCCAATTCTGATGGAGAGGCTGGCGCCGCTAAAGGAACAGTCGCCAATGGCAGTGCGGCGTCTGGATCTGAGGCGGAATCAGAGGAAGCCGTGGAGGATGGACACATAACCAGTGATCAGTTGACCTCCCTACTGCGTGGGGCCTCGAAGACCAACAGACATGTCCTCTACGTGACAAACCTGAACTTTGAGACCACCAAAGATGACCTGGAGCTGCACTTTTCTTCGGTTGGCACAGTAAAATCCATTCGCATACCAAAAAAGCGTCGCGGTGGCTTCGCTTTCGTGGAGATGGCCGATCTGCCCAGTTTCCAGAAGGGTTTTCAGCTGCACAACACCGAGCTGCAGGGCCGCAAGATCAAGGTGCAGATCTCTGAGGCGGGCAAGAAGAAGTCTGCCAACAAGAAGAACATTATCAAGCAGAAAAACCGGAAGCTGGCCGAGATGCGCAACGAGCAGAAGACCTTCACAAAGAGCGGCAAGTTCTACGACAAGGACCTGAAGAAGGAGAAGGCCAAGGAGTTGCTGGCGCGCAAGAGGTGGCGCAAGAAGCCAGCGCCCAGGCCTAACTAAGTAGCTAAATAAGTCCTTACACATAAACATTTTAATGTAAAAGAACCTATTATTATTTAACACGAATTACAAGTTGTTTTTACTGCCAGCGGACAATGTAAAAGTTGCGCTTGCCCACACGCAGCAGCGAGACTCCGTTCCGGAGAATGTGTATGCCAGTGGTTAGCACCTCGGCAATGTTCTGCACTCGTTTTTGGTTGACATAGAAGCCACCAGCATTTATAATACGCACGGCATCAGCTAAGGAAGATAGATAAAGCGACATACATATGTAGGTTATTTCCTTGGTATTAGGTTAGTCAGGACTCACTTTCTGTGGGAAAGCACTTGGCCTTCATGGCCAACTGCAGGATGGACATCCCTGGCTCGGTCAGCAGCTCCACCATGGTGGCTCCCTGGAAGGTCTGCTTGATCTCGGCGAGGTTCAGTTCGGCCAATCCCTCGACGTTGCCCTTGTACAGAGCATTGGTTACCCGCTCCGCTTGCTTGAGTCCATTTTCTATGAATTCAAAATAAGATTAGAGACAAAGGTAAAGAGAAAAGTGTTTACAACCCACCTCCATGCACCAGCAGCGTGACATCCTCGGCCAGTAGAGTCTGCGCTTTCCGCTTCTCCGGCTCCCTGGTGTGTTCCCGCATCAGCTGCTCCACCTCCGGCAGCGGTATGAAGGTGAACAGCTTGAGCAGCTTCTCCACCTCAGAGTCTGGCATACGCAGGAAGAACTGATACAGGGCAAAGGGCGATGTCTTATCACCATCCAGCCACACTGCATTGCCTGCGGATTTACCAAACTTGTCGCCCTCCTCGGTGGTCACCAGGGGCAGTGTCAGGCCAAAGACCTCGGCCTTACGCTCCACGCGGCTGATCAGCTCGTGTCCCGTCATCAGGTTGCCCGTCTGGTCGGAGCCTCCCATTTGGAAGCAACAGTTGTGGCGGCGCAGAAGATGGAGCCAGTCGTAGGCCTGGAATATTTGGTAGGTGAACTCTGTGAAACTCATCCCGTCCTCAGACTCCAAGCGCGACTGCACCGAGGAACGGGAGAGCATGGATCCCATCCGAAAATGCCGTCCCATGTTGGCCACAAAGTCGACGAGATGCAGGTTGGCATACCAATCGGCATTGTTGACAATCCTGCAAAGGAATCGATATGTTATCCTCTTCTGGCCGGCACCCTTAACTCATACTCACGTCAGCGGCGGCAAAGGCGACTTGTTTTTGCTCGTGTCCCACAGGAACTTCTCGTGATTCTCGAAAACTTGTGCCAACTGCCTTTCAATGGCCTTCAAATTGGTATCGATGACTGATTCGCCTAGCTGGTTGCGCTCTGTTTTGCGGCCACTGGGATCCCCGATCAAACCAGTGGCACCTCCTACTAAGGCAATGGGTTTGTGGCCAGCTCGCTGGCAGTGGATGAGGCCCATGATAACCAGGAGATTGCCCACGTGCAGGCTGTCGGCGGTGGGGTCGAAGCCGGCGTAGATGCTCTGCTGGCCGCTGGTGAAGAGCTGCTTCATCTTGGGCCTGTCGTAGGAATTGTTTTCATACATAAAAGAAGGTATTTTTCGGTGCTTAATGCCGGCTACAACTTACCCAGCTGTGTCGGGGAAAATGCCCTGAAAGAAGCCTCGATCCGTCAGCTCCAGGAGGTTTTTCTGGGCCAGGTGGCGCCGGCTCAACCGGATGACATCCTGGAGCGGCTTCAGGAGACTCCAACGCAGAGGCAACATTACGCAAAGAGATACCTGGCACGGTAGGGGAGTCGTTCGTTGAATCGCGGTCAGCTGTTCAAACAGCTGTTTCCAACACTGTGAGAAAAATTACCTATAGAGAGGGTCTACAAAGGCTTGTTGGCAACTGTAAATATATAATCTATCATACTTTTAAGGTAAATTTTTAATTTCCATTATCTGTGTTTATTATCTTGTGTATTTTAAAACTGTTTTTTCTTGTAGTTGTTCGCATCATTATAATTTTTAATCACGAATCCAGTCAGAGAAATAAATCAATTAGATAAGTATAATTAAAACAAGGAGTGTAAGTACAGCAAGCATCGAAATAATATATTATAATTTGTTATCTTCCGTGTTTTATGTATTTTAAATATATTAAAACTGTTCCCAACCTTTTTTTCCTTGTAGCTGTTCCAATCTTTTTGATTTTTAATCATAAATCGAGCCAGAGAAATAAATGTAATTAGATAAATATAAACAAGTGGTGTAAGTACATCAAGCATCCAAATAATATATTATAATTGGCTATCAAAAATACATATATTTTTATTTTAAAATATTTTTTTGTTTTTGTTTTTGACGATGCTACGATTTTCATTCATTTGATGCCCTTTTTTGTTTTTTTTTTTGATAAGGGGAATGTGTAAATACCATCCGTAACCGTATGACCCTTATTAATCCTCGGACTCTAGGAGTGGAGCAATAAACTGGCGGCTGAACAGATCGTAGATGCTGAAGTAAATGGCGTTCGCCAGCATGGATCTCACAAGTGTGGGCCACAGACCCTTGTAGAATCCTCGCACGCCCTCATAATGCATCGTTGTGGCAATGCAGCGCAGGAATGTGGGACAATCGTGAAAATGCTGGGACTTGTCATGCTCGTGCTTGAACGTCCGCAGCTGGATGCGCTTCCTGAGCAGATCGACGGGATAAACGGCAATCTTCGCTATACCGCCGGCCACTGCTGCGTTTACGAGTATCGATAGGCCACCGTTAATGTCCATCTTTTTCGTCTGATTCACGGACAACGTAATGGCGTTCAGGTACTTGAAGCAAAAGAACTTGAAGCCCATCAGCGGAAAGGTTTCGAGCAGGGCGAAGGGCAGACCATGCGTGAAACCTTTCCATCCTTTCATGGTGTATATGTGCCGAAATCCTTGGGCCGTACTTCGGACTGTTACCACGTCGGCAGACATCACTTGGGCACGTATTAGGTCCAACGGATGGGCCGCCGTGGTGGACAAGCATCCGGCAAAGCCGCCACAGAGGAAATGTCTAAGGAATCTATGCTCTTTAAGGTAGGACACTTTTCGGCTCACTATTGATAATTGCTCATACGACCAGAATTGCACGAGGCCCTGCAGAATCCCCATCGCCTGGCTGATGTTGTGGCCCCGCACCAAGCTTCGCATTCCTCCATCGGCGTACAACGTCCTCACTCCATGCAGGATACCGCGGTACTTTCGCTTCGAATGGTGGCCCGTCTGCAGCTGCATGCGTATCTTCAGCAAGTCGAGGGGATGTGTAGCGGTACGCATCACACCTCCGGCCAAACCGCCTCCGAACCCCTGCAACACATGTACCCGTGTTGCGTTATCGTTACGACGATGTATTCCACCCATTCCCCATCTTGACTACGTTATTTTCGTTACTAAACGCAATGCCACATTGATGTTTTAAAGTTTGAAATTCAAACAAACGATTTTTTTTTAAATAATCGATACAGTTTTCATCGATATATCGGCAACCCTGGCAACTAAGGAAACTGCTGATGGAACAGAGTTAGATTACAACTGTTTTCGTTGTTTTGAATCAAAAATAAATAATGTTTAAGCAGAGTGATAATGCTGCTCAAGATACGCCATGCTCTACTGGAGGTCACCAGTCCACCGGCCACAAAGCAGTCTGCGGTTATTATCAACAATGAGGTAATCATTAGTTCAGGCAGCATTTTGCAGCCCCATTTGCTCTTCGACGGGGACAAAGGCGAGGAGAACAAAGGAATCGTTGCCAGGCTGCAGCAGAGCCTGCTGCTCGACGTCCAGGCGGACGAGGGATGTCGCCTTCGATCGCTCAACTTTGTGGTGACCTTTGATCCGCATCAAAGGCATCCGCGGCAGCGCCAGAATGAAGCGAACGGATCGAGGCAAGGGCACATCCTTACCCGCTTCTCGGCCCATCCGTTGTATGTGTTTAGTGCGGCAGAAGTCTCCCGCAACCTGCATCGCATTCTGCTGACTCCAGACGCCTCGAACCAAAGCGAGGTGCTGCGCTCTAGTTTCGTGGTTCTAGGCATGCGACCGCCCGCCAAGCAGGAGTCCTTTAAGCGTTTCCTCTCGCACATCAGCAACTATTTACGCCACCTGCAGCCTATGCAGACATTGGACGATGTGCTGGTCATGTGCTCGCCCTTTGGGTTGGAGAACTTCTACAAGACAATCAGCATAGGCAAGGTGTCCAATGTGATGGGACGCAGTGGCTGCCTGTTTGCCATTTCCAATGCCCTGCCACTGGGCTGCGAGGGATCCGCTGTGTTCAACAACAAACTGTATGTGGAGAAATCTCTTTATGCGGCTAAGGAATCTAAGAAATGCTAAAGAATCTCGCTCATTTCAGACGCCTGATTGGCATTGTGATATGCACTTCATTCCAGCGGCAGCAGGAGAATGTAAATCTCACATTGGCTGCCAACTTTGGTTATTTGCTGCGCAACTTTATGGAGCAGCTGGGCATGCCCATCACCAGCTTACAGTTGACGCGAGAACCCTCAAGCTTTCCATGTAAGATTCACGTTAATAATTGCAACTAAACTTGGTAATAATTTCCGCTAATCACAACCCCAAGGGGAGCGCACAATTGTGGTGATTGAGTCGGCTGGCCAACAGGGCACGGGCACCTTTATTCGAGTCCACAACAAGCACTTTATACTCACCTGTGCCCATGTGGTGGGTCAGGTAAATACATAGATCGTTCGTTAGCTTGAGACATTTATAACTTGTTAACCTCGCAGGGCAACGAGAAGGTTAATTGCCGCGCCGCCGATCGAGAGTTCCAGTCGGACGTCATCTGGTGCAATCCGGACAGCGAACGACCCTTTGACTTGGCTTTGCTCACAGCTCCCGAGGATGTGCCGGAGCGTTGCTGTGTGCGCCTGGCCAAGGGCCCGGCCACCCTAGGCCAGACTGTGTACAATGCTGGGTTTCCCTATTACGTGAACTTTGGCTACAAATACGACTTCAATCCGGCAATATTCCAGGGGCGGATCATCAAGTGTGACACGGGAGCCATCATGTCCGATGGTAGCGTGCAGGCGGGCCAAAGTGGCGGCCCCATGTTTGATCAGAATGGCTGCATACTCGGTGTATGTGTGTCCAACATCAAGATGGATGATATTATCTATCCGAACATTAACACGGCCATTCCCATTTGTGATATACGCAACACGCTGCAGCAGTTTGCCCGCACCAATGGTGAGTAGATGCTGAGATTCCTTGCCCCTTCTAATACTCAACTCCCATTTAGATGTAAAGGTGCTCAGTAATTTGGTGGCCAGTCGCGATGTGGGCCGCGTTTGGTCGCTGGAAATGCCGCCCATACGAAGCAAACTCTAGAAGAGATTAGCGCAACTATTCCGCTGTTATTGTAATTGTTATGTGCCCTTTTTTTTTGTTTTATATAATGTGCAGTTAGCTTAAACAATAAAATGTATACTATTATATAGAAAGTTAATGTAACAAATATTGATAATTAGTTTTTGTCCAAACAATCGTTCACGTGGCTCTGCAGCACGCTGAGGGCATTGAAGGACTTTGAGCAAATGGGACAGCGCAGAATGGCCTCTGATGTTCGTGGGGCAGCGGCGCCAGTTGGCTCAAGAACCTGAAGGAACGAAAAATGGGGATTTATAATAAAAGAAATTAGTTTATTTGGGTCTGCTGTGAGCCTACTCTTACGGGTCTCTGCTCTTCGCGCAGACTGCTCCGGCTGGAACTCAAGGAGGAGGCGGGTGATGCCGACTTGCTGGCTTTGTGCGACTCAGCCAAAGCCTCGATTAGCTCCTGGTTCTTCCTCTGCAGAGAACGCAGGTCCATCAAATACTGCTCCTTCTCGCCGGCATTCTTCTCGCGATCAGCCCGCTCCATCTCAAAGTCACGGCGATAGATGTCGTTCTGTGTCTGCAGGTGTACAATAACCTCCTGCTTCTGGATATCCTTGGCCTTTAGTTCGTCAATGTCCCGCTGCATTTTTGCCATCAACTCTTGGGCGCTGGTTAGGTTAACTTTCAGGCAATCAATCTCCTCAACGTAGGTTTTCTTCTGCAAAGTGGGGAGGGGGGAGTTAAAGAAATGATACGTAGCTCAAGGGAGGTGGTACTCACCATTTCGCTGACTTCTAGGTTCTCTGCCACAAGCTGGGAGAGCTGTTGCTTCAGTTCCCGCACCTGTCGATCATGCTCGTCCCGCTGCACATAGTTCAAGGCCAAAGCAGCATCCGGCTCGGCCTTTACACCCTCCTCAGGTACGAATTCGAACGAGTGCTGTAAGAAAAGCGGGCGACATTTAATTTGTATTTCATGGCAAGTGGAAAGCCAGATACTGCGCAGTGCCAGGCGCCATATTCACTTGTCCCTGATAACAATAGAGTGCCTTGTAGGCGCGCATATCTCAAGCCCTATCGCCCCGCCGCTCAAAGAGCAACTCAGCGATCAGAGAGAGAGAGAGAGTGACGTACCATTTTGAGCTGCTGCAGCTTGTCAATCTCCACACGCATATTGTTGATCAGCGACGTCCTCTCGGAGATGCTCTGCCGCAGCTCGTACTGCTCCTTTTGGCTGCAGTCCTGCACCACCTCAATCTGTGCCATCTTTGTCTCCAGCTCCTCTTTTAGCTTAAGATTCTCGGCACGCAGGCTAATGACCTGCTCCTGGCACTCGAGCAACTGCTGCTTGCACTGCTCCTCGCGTTCGGCTGCCTCTTGGCGCCATTGCTGTGTCAGCTTGTGATAGTTAAGCATGGTGTTGTTCACCTTGTCCAGCGTGGCTGATAGAGAGAGTGATACATAGAAGCGGTCAATGCAAAAAATCAAATGATCAGTCAGCTATTACTCACTTTTTAGGGTTAAATATTCCGTCATCATGTTCTGCAGCTTGACCACATCCTCGGCAGAGGCCTGCAGCGAGCAGAGGCTGGGAAACTGCGAGTACACACTGCTCTGTGTGGGGATAAAATTCAAAGTTTTGGGGGGTTAAACACTAGCAGGGATAAGTAAACTCCCACCTTGAGAACGTCGGACTGTACTTCGCCCATTATAAAGCTGGCGGCCAGCGATTGGGGAGCCTCGCTGTCTAGCGATCGCAGCTGCTGTGAGGCACTCATGCTGGCGGTGCCACTTGACACAGTTTGTGGTTTCTCCGGTTTCTCCTGTTTCGGCTGCGAGCTGGCAGAAGTTGATGCCGTGGGCTCTCGCGCCTCCTCCCCGCTATCCAGGCCATCCACTAGCAGATCTCCTGCATGCTGGGGCATCAGCGAAGGGTACGGCGAGCTGCCCAGGATCACGAACGATTCTTCATCTGACATGGCGCCGTCACTGTTGCGCTGATACTGCGGCTGCCTGACACTAATCATCGACGATCTTGCGACTGCGGTCAGAGTTTACCTGGGATTCCCCGTTTTCGTTAAATTTCTGATGTGCCGCAGCGTTTGAGAAATCGATAAACTTCGCAGCGCCGCAGCAGCTGTTTTGTTTTGGGATCGCCAAGCGTATAACTGAA
Source organism: Drosophila orosa (assembly GCA_018904745.1). Lineage (NCBI taxonomy): Eukaryota > Metazoa > Arthropoda > Insecta > Diptera > Drosophilidae > Drosophila > Drosophila orosa. The sequence continues at coordinate 38,936 of JAEIIH010006046.1, forward strand.
ACACATGCACACACACTCACAAGTTTAAGGATTTATGTATTATATATAAATCTATAGTAAATGTGAAAAATGTGTGATTCATTTGTCAACTGGGACTTTACACGGGCCGCTTCACAAATAGGCAAATTCATGAAATACTTGGAACGGGGCAAAAGTACCAACCTTATCGCTTTTCCAACTTGCTTGCAAAGTCAATAAATCCAGCGCAGCGCACAATTTTCAACTGAAAAGCGATTATTCCGCAGTTATTTACCTTTTTTTTATTTTTAGGCTCTTTCGTGCGATCAGCTGTTTGTGCGGTTGCAGTGTGACCAAGCACACAAATCCACTATGGCTACCGATAATACTCGATAGATATATTTTACCCGGGCTGCCTATCGAAATGCAAATAAAAACTGACAAGAAGATGAAAGCAAATTGTTTTGCCATAAATTCGTGCTAATTAGGCTGCTTATTCATTTCATTTCAAGTGGTCTGCGGAAAATCCCAGCATCATTCATAAAGTGCCAATTAATCCGCCTTTGTGTGAGATTGATGGGGGCCGGGGCCCCCTGTCCTGAAAAGCTGGACAAACCAGTTGAATGGCCATTAACCAGCGAAATTACATCCCAATTGTAAGTGCAATTGCCGAAAATCAGGGATTTGCGGATTCTAATTGCCTCATCCCCGAGCCTCAGTGCGTTCTGAACCCGCCAAACCGGCTTAATTACGCCCCCCATTCGCTCGAGAGTATTTCCATTGTTCGCCCGGAGATGTGGGTTAATAAGGCTTTCGCGTGTTAAATATGGGTGTGTGTGACAAGGAACTGGAGATGGAGATTGCTGGGTGAGCAGTGAGCCAGTGGCTGGTGGCTGGTGTCTGGCGGAGATGCGACTTTCGTTGTTATTACCATAACCAACCGGTTTACCCTGTGAGCTTTTTGTGCAGAGATCTCCGCGATCACATTTCAGAATTAAATAAAAACAAAACGCTGGCGGCCTTAACGATAATCATCATACGGTTTATTACTCGAGAATCTCTATATTTGATCTTACGGCTACTAATGCACGCGAATAAATAAAATTAAAGAAAAACTTAATAACGAATACGGGGTACGAAATTCCATTAAAGCTCAAAGTGCACACAGTTGCTCGCCGAGGATGCCGTGCATCCCCTTTGTGACAATTCATTCACTCCCATTCACTCACACAAGACTTAGATCTAGGTATTCCTGCTCCTGGACTGGAGTTATCCTTACGCCTGCTGCTGCTGCTGGCGGAACAGACGTCGCTGCACCTGATGCGGCGGCTGCAGGTCGCGCTGCAGAATGGCGGCAAAGTGCTGCTGCTTCAAGGCGCTAATGGTGGCAATCTTGCGGTGCCTGTTGGGCGGCTGGGGTGCGGCAGCCAAGCCCAAACGGAACAGAGGCAGATCTTCGTCGCGAGGCAGTGGCCGCCGGCTATCCTCCTCCACGGGCGAGCCATCCGTACGCACACGCACCACATGGGGACCGGTGAGGAAGGTCTTTGGCGGCTCTCCCGTAAAGGCAGCGGGCATGGGCAGCAGTTCACTGCTGGCCGCCGGCTGTCGTGATGGATAACCATAGGCCATATCCATGTCCATGGCATACTGATGCTTCTGCTCGCCGCTGTTGTCGAACAGAGGATTCGAGTGAGACTGGGATGAACCCTGGGAATGCGGCAGCTGCTGGCGGGTGAGGATAATCAGCGAAGAGGCTGGCGGGGTGGGCAGTGGCTGCTGCTGGAGCGGCTGCCTGGTGGTCACCAAGCTGGCGCCGCTTGGATGGTCCCGCATAATCGATGACCAGACTGCGGAAGACAAGAGAGAGAGACGAGAAGAGGCGGCGGTTAGATCTCACGTCCAGCACGTCGCGCTTCGGCCACTGCGGAAGTTCTGATGCGGAAACCCCAAATCGATCTCCCACGCGATCAGTGGCTCCGCAGATAGCGCAGCAAATAGTGGAGGAGGAGGAGGCACTTACTCAGCTCGTTGGCATCGCGCTGATACGGATCGAGGGCCTCCAGCTGGGCGTCGGAGAGGGTCTGCAGCTTGTTGGATCCATAGCCAAGTAGGTTGTGCTTGCACTGGTTCACCGGCAGCCCGCCGCCAACCGTCGACTTGCAATGCACGCTAACCAGCTGGGCAAAGGTGGAGTACAGGTGCGACATCTGCACCGTAAATAAAAAAATATATATGGTAATTAGTATAAATATTTAAGGATAGATTTTATTTTAAAAGCTAGAATAGGTAAGCTAAACGATTTACCAAACAAAAGATTCATTTTGCTGTTAATTTTTAAGATAACCTTGCCTTTTCATCGCAGATTTTACTTGGTGATACAAATTAAAAGAAAATTTGAAAATATCAT
>JAEIIH010006055.1:0-12532 GCA_018904745.1 Drosophila orosa
AACTCAATATCTTCAAAAATAGATTTTATGCACCAAAATCGGTCATTCCGGCCACTGTGGGATGGTCGTAAATTCGCTGACTCGTTTTTATTCCAGTTTGCTGCGAGTCTTTCGCCTTTCGGTTTATTAGTTGACACAAAAGTCGCTGTCACTCTTAAGTAGTTGAATAAACAGGAAACGAATTATGACAGAGCGTTAAATGACCACGAAGTAGGGTACAGTAGGGTGGTTCCCAAGAGAGGTACTTTGAGTTTCCCGAGTTCCTCGAAATCAGCAGGGACAATGAGCAGACACTTCCGCTCACTTAAATAGAGACAATTATCACAGAGTTCAGATCAATAGATCGATATATAGAGAGAAAGTCGTTTCATAGAGGGTTTTCGGAAATAGTTATCTTGAGGGAAATGAAGAAAACGTATCCAATCCAGCAAATAACATTTTCACAACTTACAAAAATGAATTCATAATTCGAACTCTACTCGAGATAAAAGTAATCAAAGTAATACAATATTATATCGATATTGCCATATCAGAAAATTTCAATAATTTTGGTTCCTTTTTTTTAAATTTAATCAGAGGTCAAGCCGAAATATACAAATATTATTATTATTATTAAAGTCCAGTTCTAATTTGGCTCTCCTCTTGATTCGTTTTGTTTTTAAGCTAGGTTTGACATAATTTAAATAGAAAACGCTTTCGTAAAATCAAGTATAAATATCAAATCCAAAATCGGTTTGCTTATTAGCAATTAAAACTGATTCATTACTTGTTTACCATATTTATCTTTTCTAGTAGCTCTCAGCTTAGTCGTAAATTCAATGAAATTAACTACCCATTGATTGTACTATTATTTATTCGTGTGGGACCTGTGGGGTCGTGAGCCCGGTGACCTGGGGTCACTCCTACACGTGTAAACTACAGAAATGTGAACAGAAAATGGTTAGGTTTGGCCCACGCTAACTATCAGTTAACTAAGTGGAAGCTTCGGTTAACGAGCTGCCAGTCAAAGTCGTTCAGTCAGTCATGTGTGAAAAGTCAGTTGTTGCCACCGCAAGGGGTGGGCGGGGAGAATGGGGACCGGGGAGCTGGGTGAGAGGGAGGGGAACAAACCCGTTCGAGGTTGGCGCCTTTTGCATTGAAATTAATTTAGCTAGCTTTCAATTATGTGCCACAAACATTCGTGCAAGCGGCATTCGCTGGCAAGAGTGGGGAGAGAGAACAGTGAGGCAAAGTAAGGCGAACGAAATGTAATATAATTAAGAAAGAGAGAAGCAGGTTTAATTAATTGATATACATATGTATTAAAGGGGATACATTTTACAATAATATATCAATATAATCAATGATTGAATAAACGCTAGTTTCCTTGTGTTTTTATATAAATTTGTATTCTAACGAGTAAAAACTATATAAAATTAACTAAATTAATTAATTAATCTATTAAAAATCGCAAATAGAATGCCAATAGTGTACTTCACGATTTTCAAGAAATATAAAATGTTTCTTGCCGTATTTAAAGATTTTTTAAAGTTATTTTTGGTAAGCACTTGGCCTACAAAAATAATAAATTATACTATATGATATATTTATAGGCCCTTTAAATACATTAATTTAAAAACTAATCTAAACATTAAGCTCAATGGTTGTCCATCACAGGCAGGCTGCACCGTGGCCTGAAACTGAGATACGATTTGGTGGTGCTGCTGCGTGACATGACAGGCCTGACAAGCCCGAACAACATATTGACATTTTTGCTATACATTCCGCTCGACAGGGGGCGCCACAAGAGGCGGCGGGCGTGTGGGCGTGGCCGGGGGAAGCGCCTCCTCCGGAGCCCCGGGCCACGACAACATGTGCGAGTGTTTATGTCGGCGTGTCAATTTTCGTTGTTGACGTGTTGCCGCCTTGTAGAAGTTCCCGTGTCTCGATCCCCAATCCCAGCGCTACGTAACGCCGCCACACCAACAACAGCAGCAACAACAACTTTGACTTGGCCGTCGTCGATGTCGTATTATTATTAAATTTTACTTTCGCCACTCAATATGGGAAATGTCATCTGTTTATGATGGCTTTTTGACATGTCTCGTTATTGAATATGTTGTTGGTTTCATTCCGTTCCGTTTTGTTCCTTTGCTTGCCGCCGTCGCACGATTTCATACCCTAGCAGCAAGGGTATTTCTATTAGTCTTAAGTTTCACCAAGCATAGAAAAGATTTTTAGTTATTTATAATAATATTTCTTTTGAAATATATTTGATGGCATCTCTATAAAATTAGCTCAACATTTGAGTTAGACAAATAACTAGAGTCAAGATATAAAGCTAGTGCATTTGCTAGTTCGGTCTTTGAAAATGTATTTATTTTTTCGCCTTGATATTTTTATTCTTGGGTTCAGTTGAGGCCCCTCTTTTTGTTGTTTTTGTTACTGAACTTTTGATTAATTTCCAATTTTGCGGTTTCCATGTTCTTAACCTTTTTACCAAGCCCCTATGGGGATATCCTGCACATGAAATTCTAGCATATGTTAAAGCGGTTTTCTGTACCCTAATTTGGTTCCTTTATTAACATATTTGATTATTGAAAGTAGTACAAAAAATAGTAGTTGTCCCAATGATATCTAAACTTATACGATTCAGCTACAAACTTTGATCTAAAAATTTGTTTCACTGTGTGAAAAATGCCACAAGATGATATACCTCCATAATGCAGCAGCCGATTCCGACTCCGAGTCCGCTTTGTTCTCCCCGTTTCTATTGATGCCTTAACTGCACAATCCAATTGAATCTCAGCCAAGCCAACTATCAATCATGTGGGAAACAAGTCATACTCGACTCGTATCTGTGTGTCCATTCAGGTGGCCGCTCCGAGATCCCAGCATAAGTGGGCGCTTAGCCGTAGACGTACAGTGGAGAGAGGCCAATAAAAAGAAGGAAAAAAGGTCAAATGACTGACAGTAGCCAGGCAGCGGCGGCGGCGGCAGCTACTTACTGTCAAGATGTGTCATAAACACATCAAGTTTACTGTCGAAACAAATAAAAATATAAACTTTGACACACACTCACAGAAGGCGCGCAGCGGCAGATACGCAATCACGGCGAGGCGGAGGGAAACTGCTTTCTGCTGGATTCCATCTGTAGTCTCAGGGGGCAGTCATAACGAATACATTTTATTTCCACAAAATTGCACTAAAATTGTCATAAAAGGGAAACAAAAGCTTGAGAGCCTCGTTGTGGTGGAAACCGAAATCAATTCTGGTAGCTGACGGTATGTGACAATTACGGAATACGAGTCGTTAAAAATTAGACTAAGAGCGAAATGGGGGGAAAGTCAAATGAGTCGCCACTAAAACTTGTTGTGGAGTCATTAAGGTGAAACCCTATAAGACATTCCCTTAAGTACCCGCTGTTGAGAGGCCGTAAAATTATCTCACTATAAAATTTAAATGACTTAAATGGTGTCCCATTTCCCCACACACCTTGACAATAAATAACTGCCCCAGGCCATATAACCTTAAGGCTCTCCATATGTATTTCAGATTATTTTCGACATTTTTAGTGGCATTGAAATCAATTTTCGAATCGTTAATCTTGTAAATTATGCATGTCGCCTGTCGGATGCCGTCATTTCGGTAAGATTTTATTTCTTGGAGCTGCTAAAACTGGCTTCTAGATGGGTGTCTGTCGGCGTGATATGGAACTTGAGTTGTTTTTTCCATTCAACAAGCTCACTTGTAACGATCTTGAAATAAATGTGTCCCAAGTCAGCATAATTAATGAGAGGCAACTGCAACAAGTTGATGCAGGTGGATATTTATAAATGCATATAAAAGCCTAAAATATCGATACATTTGAGTGGCTCAACAATGAAATACCCGTCTTAGCATTCACTTAACTTTTCTTATGGTGAAGGTAAAAGCTATTCTGGTCTTTCTATTGTTGTTTTCTTTAATTTTATCTCAATACAATGAAGTAAATACTAGAATTACAGAAAGTATGAATATATTGATCCTTTATCGATAATGTACACGTTTTTAATACCACGGAAATTTCCAATATCGTCTCAACGTTCTCACGTAACATACATTTGCACGTATTACACTGTGCTAATAAGGGTCATAAAACTCTTTAAAAAATAATGCAAAAATTTGAGGAACCACAAAATCCACACGCAACCTGGATGAAATCCCCTGGTCAAACATTTTTCAACTGTCCCAGCGACTTCGCCTGGGAAACCTCGTCTGACACATGTAAATGCGTGCTGACAGCCAGAGGGGAGAAGAATAAGTACAATGCCAGTGAGAAATAAAAGAAAACTGTCAACAAAATTAATGTCATGCGTGTGCAATGCAATGAAAAATTATGGGCCGGCTTTATGTCAATAACAAAAGGGGACAGACGCGCAGAAATCCAAGTGTGCAAAAACCGGGGAGAAGCATAACCTGAACAATGATTGATTTGACAGGACTACGGAGAGCGACGAGCCTGGCCTATGCAAAAAACACAGACCCAGAGAACAAGTGCAAATGGCTGTCAACTCGGATGTGGACGCCTCGGGTTACAAGCCCACTAATGAAGGCAAATAATATGAATACTTGCGAGAGGGCGGAGAGCGCTGCGTGTTCCTTTTTCCTCCAGGAATATTATTTTCAAACCATTTGTCAACATTTGTCAATTCTGACAGCACACGCCCGCCAACATTTGCCCCTTTGGCAGTGTTACCCACTTCCCCCGGCCGCCATCCATTTATTCCTTCATTTATCCATCCATCCATCTATCCACCCCACAAACATTGACAGCTCTCGGGGTGCCTTTTTCGGTTGAGCGGGCAAAAACTTCAGGCCCTCTCTACGCGAAATTAATAACATGTACAAACAAAAACAACTGAGCCAAAATACTTATCACCATCCGGAAACCAAACGACCGAGACGACATCTGTCATGAGGGGGTGAGCATCGCCTTGGGGAGAGTAGAGGAAAAACCCTATCAAGCAAGGATGTTGTTGCTATATCTAAAATATATAAAGTCGAAGGAATGCTTACCTGCAATCAATTAGAATTTAAAACTTAGTTTCGATACTTACTTGAAATTTTCGATGGCAAGAAAAGCTGACTTTGGGTAATGATGATACAAGTAATACAAGTTAAATGTTAATATTTCTTAATATAAAATATCCAAAGTATCAGCTCGAATTTTAAACAGTAAAAACAAGTAAGTCTGATTAAGCTTTCAAAGGGATCCAATGGTAGCCCATGTTTACTGATAATAATACAATTATTTACAAATAAAAAATCTCAAAACTCCATGTACACCTCCATAAATTCCTCGTATCAAATAAATTCTTATGCATTTAAAAAAAAAATAAATAAGAATACAGCTTGGTAAAATTGGAAAATAATCTTCTATGCACTTGCAATCAAAATGTAATTAAATATGGAATATTAATGAATCAAAAATTCAAAATAAAGTTCAATTCGTTAAGAAATGATTAAATTAAAAGCCTAGCCAAAGACTAAAACAAAGATATTATATTATTATATATATTATTATCTTTTTTTCTCGTTATTTTTTTGCTTTTTAAAATCACTCTAAAATTTAAATATTTTTACCTTAAAGTCAGTCTAGGTAAGATTCTATCGAAAAGCACTGTTTTTGTTTTTTTTAATACATCAAGGCCTTCGTTATATTAATGCCAGTGCAGAGGGGTTTTCAGACAATTTCACCAAGCCTAAAGCAGAGTCAATTTCTGCCTGTAAGTTGTATGGATGGAAAGCCACATAGTGGTATCGAATTTCGAACAGATTTCAATTTGATTTTGCCCGACTATACGGTGTACATATCCCGTACACATATCCTCTATAATTCACAGCCCCGGGGAATGGCAAAGGAGGTGTGCCAAGGGGTGGTTTTTGCGGCGGCCGTGAATAAAGCGATTTGTCTTCTTTGTTGTTTACGTTTGGTGTTATAAATTCTCGTTCCGAAGACTTGGCCGTACGTGCTCCGGTCGCCGAGCGTATATGGAATTGCCTAAAAATTATTTGTGCATAACAGGGGATAATCATAAATCTGGCTAATTGCACTTTATTGGGGTCGCTCCCGGACCGACATGGCCAGAGACCAGTTGGTGGTGGATATATCCATAGCATAGCTATAGCTGGGCATCGTTGTCTCGGCTCATGAGGGTAAAATTGAATTTGACATGCCTGTGAGCGAGGCATTAAATCTGAAAAGTCTGCGCTGTGCCGGAAATGGCAACATATAAATTTACAGCTTTCTGACGATTCTGTGACATTTGATATGGCTAATGGTGTTATGACACTCACCGTTGGTCCTTTTTTCATTTTGGAGCGTGATTTAAATTCTGTTATGGGGGATGGTAGCTTAAGCGTATTTTTACAGAACTTACTGTTAAATGCGATTGAGAAATAGTTATTTTAGGGATATTTCCAGTTAATCATAGCCTACATATGTAATGTTCGTCAGTTCTTAAAACTGAAATGGTTCTATACTTAACACATATTTCGAAAAACTACTACAAGTTTCTCCCAAAAACTAGGTAAGTGGTTTGGTATAAATATATAGAAATTCCGACGAACTTTTCTAGATCGATCATTAAGTACATAGACACACATATCATTTCAAGGGTCGAGAATGGCACATGGAAAGACTTAAGCAACAAGTAATAATGCCATATTCGAGTAATTTTCATGTATTTTTATATATTTTAAGCATATTTATGTTATATTTAGAATGTTTGGTAAAAACTCTTTCAAATAAACCTAAAACCCATTATTTTAATTAATTAACTTTATGTTGAAGTCAAAACTGGCTTAATTTAAGGATTTTATTGGTGTTTTTTTTTGCCACAAACATAAAATCGAGTGAAATTTAATATCAACAATATTAACAACCTTTTGTAAATATATTTCTGGTGTTAGTTACGACAATTCCCATATGATTCAGTATTAAAATCATTATGATGTTCATGCAGATATACAAGAAAAAGTATTATTCTCCCAGGCACTTGACAAATGAGAATCATAGTGGGTCCATAATTAGGTGAGCATTTTCCGGGAGAAAACGATAAAATTATATATGCCATCGGGGAGAATGAGAATGAATATCCCGGACTTCAGTGCAGCGGCTTTCAGAGGCCACAACCACCATACTCTTTTAATGAATTTGAGGGAATCACAGAAAGACAGATAGGCCAGAAAACCGAAACGAGGCAGCCATCGGCACAGATTCCGTGTGGAGGTAACGTGGCTTTTGATCTTTGCTGCGTTTGTTTGTATACAATTTGATGGCTCGTGTTGATGGATCGTAAACGTGGAATGATGTTCGCACTGCTGCTGCTGCTGCTGCTGCGGCGGCGGCTGCTCCTGCTCCGTCGAGCGATGACGATGATCAACGCAACGATGACGGCACAGTGGGTCTTTGATCATTCGCCGCGCCAGTTGGCAGTCAAAATGTTAATTTATATGTTCTGCTCCCGCCTACAATCGAGAGAGCGGACCCGGCAGGGCTGCCGGGCTACGGCTAACAACTTTACAAACATGTTTGAGATTTTTATTACTGTGTGAAAATGTTCGATTCTTCCGTAAAATCCGGCGAGGCAGGATCAAACAAATTTATGGGTGGGCGCAGCCAGATCTGGCAGGCCAGATCAGTCAGTGCGAGAAAAACTTTTCATTGTGATTGATGGATGCCTACCGCAAAAACAGCGGCAACAGCGGCTGCGGCAACACATTCCCAGAGGGATTTTGATTATAGACAAGTTGTCGGTGGATTTTTATTATTGTGGAAATCGATCAAACCACTTGACGGCTGATCAAAGACAGCTCTGGCAACCAGCGAACATTTCTCGATATCTTTCGTTTTTTAGTGAGTGTATTTTTTATACGATTTAATTATTGTGAATTTCGCTTTCATTGTCTGCGATGGAACCAGAATCAATTCCGATTTGTTAGCTGAGTTATGAAGATTTGCTTTGAGTGATAGCTGACGAGGTTTAGATTAGGTGTTTAGTTTCAAATTTTAATCTCAAGCATTACCTAGAATATGAATATTTTTGTATAGCATATTACTTAATCTAGTCTTGAGGTAGAGTGTTTTTGTAAATATGATTTGTACTGCAACATAGTTATTGAACAGTTGGGCCACTTACTTGATTTCTCTGCCCTCGTTGTACAATAAAGCAAAACTTGTCCGAGCCAACTGAGATAAGTCCAGCAGAAGACAAGGACAATAACACGCTGGGCCGAAGGAGGGGAGCCTAAGCTGGCCCGATTGTCTGGCTGTCGTCTTGGCCACATACTCGGTCCGTCGGGCAAGAGGAAACATTTGTCTCGCTTAATTTAAACAGATTTGCGAGATTATTGTCATGCCGACGTGGAACGTTGAGGCAGCAATTTCAATTCGACCGCGGAGACAGCCCGCAGTGCCAGCTGAGTTAGGGGGATCCCCGCAGCCCGTGCGGGAAGAAAGTCGCCGAGCAAGCCGGAGCCGGAGCCGAGGCGAACCAAGGCAAATCTCCTGACAGCAGCGCGCCGGCAACTTTTAATGTTTCTTTCTTTGCCGGCCCCGATTTCCGAGAGTGGGATGTTTGGATTGCAGAACAAATTTGCAGAGAACGTTATGCAAGTGACAGGCGACAGATCGGGGATCTGAAGAATGCTGCTGCCGCTGCCGCGGATGACGATTCCCTGCACAAGCCATATTTAAGGGGCTTTGAAGTCGCGCCGCTCAGCTGGAGGTGTCTGAGGCGCGAATCCAACTCATGTCGGGCTCGACGCGATCGGAGCATGCCGGGCTCCCAGATGAAGCCTTCCAGATCAAGCAGGCAATCTGACGGCTCTGACTGATGCGGATCCAGATGCAGATGCTGATGCTGATGCTGCCGGTGCTTTCTGCCTGCCCACTTTTAATAATTAATGAACGGGAATGAGTTGGAAAGCTCGTGTCGCACACTATGAAAAACTTGGATACGTATACGATTATTAACAAAAATAGTTGGAAGGATGTTTATGGAAGTAAGTTTTTGTTATAGCCTCCAGTGTTATAAACTAGTAATTAAAGTAAAGTAAACATTTAAATAATCCGAACCTAATTTAATTTGTATGTTAAATTTAATCTATTATAATCACGTTCCCTTTTATACCCAGGTTCATTCTCTCATCTAATAATTTTCTTTCATTTAATAGTACAACACCGTGTTTTTCCAAGTGCACTCGCTTGACAGCCTGACCAGCTAACTGCCTCAGACAGCTACTCGTTTCCGGAAGTTTATCTCCATTGCAGCTCAACAGCAGCTGCTTGAAAGTCATTAGACTCCGTCAGCCTTGTCACTCAGCCTCCGCTTGGCTGCGGCTTCGAGCTGAGACCCACAGACTCGGAGACTCTGCGGCTCCTCCCAGAGACTGACATTTGATCTTGGCTGTCAGCCGGAGTCATGTCAAACTATGTTTGGACAGACGACTGGAGTAAATCTAATGTCTTGTGAAAGACAACCTTCGAGACGGTTGCTCTTATTTAACCCTTTGGGAAAAGATCTCCCCCTGTTGATTTTCCCAATTAGATCAACTTATTTGGTAAACGAATGACAGTTTAAAAATGCCTAATGACGCAGATATTAAAGAGAACAATAGTAATAGTTCAGCTACAAATGCATTAAATTATACTTTATATTATTTGATAGTTAGAGGAACATTATGTGAACTTGAGCAATATAAACCTTTTTAATCAAAATAATAATTGCATCAACAGAAGGCCTAAGTAATAGTGTTATAACTCAGGAAAAAAAAACCAGTCGGAGGCGTTGTGACATGTAAATATAGGTTACATAATCTAGCACATCAACTGATCCATGAGAAGAAGACTATTCCATTCTGAGAAATTCAAGGGCTCAGAATATTTAAAGGCTACAAGTAAATCGGAAAATGTTACGACCTTGTCGATCATTAGTCAGTCTGTGCGGACGCCACATGAGTCGCCGTTGTCACGGCACCTTATCCAATCCAGAGACACATGTCCACACGGCTGAGGAGGTAGAGGAGCTGCCGAAGCCCGAGGAGAAACTCAGCGAGCGTTACTTGAAGTTCCGGGAAAAGCTGCGATCGAATGCACCTCTAGAAGCCATGCCCGAAGGTGCACCGCATCCGGCCCACGAGAAGGAGCCCCTCGTGCCCTGGCCCAACGGCGTCAATCCGCATACGGGGGAAATCGGAGGACCTGCGGGACCCGAACCCACGCGCTATGGCGACTGGGAGCGCAAGGGACGGGTCACGGACTTCTAGCAAACAGCATCGAAGTATCTCCACCTCGACACCTTTGTTTGGACAATTCTGATTTATTAACCGTGTTAACAACAGAAGCACTCACAATTGGTTACACTCACGATAGGATGGGCCACGGTAGCCCGGGAATCCAGATCAAGATGAAGTAAATCAAGATTCCCCTTACCGGTGTGAGAGCGCTTCTGCGAAGGCATTACATAAATTTCTATTGTGTGATTTCTTTGTGGTTTCCGTGGAGGGGATTTATGTTGGGCCTGCCATCAAAAATAAATTGATAGCCCTTTCTCTCGCTCCGCGAAGGGGTTCTCAGAATAGAGAGTGCCAGGCCGCCAGTTGTGGTTGAGTCTTCTGCCTCTACTTCCATTATTTATGGTTCAGGGGCAGAGAATCGTGCCTAAATTGAAATTATTTGGAGTGATGTTGGGGCCTTGCTCGAATCGTTTCGATTCTTTTGAAATTAAGGCGACAGTTTACGTGATTTTTATTAGAAAAACTTCTGTTCGTCTTGGGTATCTGCTTCTAATTTTGTAGCCCAAGCACACAAAGGGGTTCCTCTCCTCAATGCCATAAATTTCTTTGTTAAGGCCCTGAAAACGTTTTCGCGGCTTCGGAAATTGGTTACAAATTTTCGAGAAAGATTTGCAGCTGTTTTCGTTCGCCGCTTTGTCTGTTGACATTTTTGTGGGATTAAGGCTGGATTTCCTAATGAACACAAATAGAAATTACTTAAATGCTTTCGGTAGCTTGTAAATCTTTCCAAACTAATTGACCAGCAAAAGCTGATGCACTAATGGTTCAAGATTTGATCAAGAGTTTAAATATTGAAGTAGACGATTGCGGCTGAGTTCAGGCGTCTTATTGGTACTTAAATAATGGAAGTGAATAAAAATTCTGTAACTAATTCGCTAATAAATTGTATAAAAAAATAGGCAACTTTTATAAGAATAACCGGATTAAAATATTTAAGTTTAAATAATTATTAGTAGGTATATTTTTTTCTTTGATCATTATTTAGGCTGTCTTCGGCTTTGGGTCGTTTTCATATTGGTTACTCAATTATCCGTCAGTTATCAATTATTCTCAGCATTCAATTCTGTAAATCAGAATCTATTTACATCCTTAACAAGTTGCCGACGGCGGCAAAATGCCAAAATCAAAGATCAATCACAATCAAACAATCGAAAAATCCAAAAAACAAGGAAAAGAGCTCGAAAGAAAGATAAATTCCGCATAAATTCCAGGAAATCCACAAAATGCTTTAATGTACATACAATTCCAAATCCCTCGGAAATTACACACCCCAGCTGACTCTCGAAATCCACAAAATCCCAGCATCGACAACTTGCTCAACGCCCAGCGCTCAACAGACGCGAGAAGCGACGACTTCCTCCACAGTCATCCATCAAATGCGATTTTCCAACTTGGAGCGGGGGGCAGCCCCAGGAGCGGCAATTATTTCGTCTATTTTATTTTTAAACGAAATTAACGTGTTGCTTGTTGTTGCTAATGTGTTTTTATTACGTGAAAAGCAAGGAAAACACACGCACACCGATGCTCCCAAGATCATTTTATAACCCCAACCGAACGGAACGGAACGGAACCGATCCCTACCCTTCTCCATTTCGCCGCTCGGTCGCAGAGTAGTAGGCGCTGATTGATAGAACAAAGTGAAAATCAAATAAAAAACAAAACATAAAATCTGGACACGCAGCCCATTCCCCTCGAGCGAACCGCATTGCGGCGCAAGATCAAAGACCGCCCCTCGATCTGTAATGACAGCTTTGATCATTGTTTTGCCTTTGATTTTTTCCGGTTACGTTTCTCTCGCACTTGCGCCGTGCTCTTTTTCGGCCGCCGAGTGCTCCACGTCCACCATGCGATCATCAGTCTTGTTGGCCCGCGATCTCTCGATCATATCGAAAGTACTTGGAATTGTGGACACCGCACGGAAGGGGGGCTGTTTACGATCGATTTCGCACCTACTTGAGAGATTTCGCCGAGGCGAATTATTTTACAACTGCCAAAAACCCAGCACAGAGGGAAGATCTGCTGGATCTGCATTCTATGTAGACCAGAGCTGACAGCACAGAGCATCCGAGTTCCATTTAATCATTTAATTTTTTACCGATTGCCTATTAATTGGTATTGTGTAGATTTTTCATTAAATATTTCCAATATCGACATTCTGTTTAATATATCATACCAATTTAGTTTAGAAAATAAATATATTAATTTAATTTTA
>JAEIIH010006057.1:0-11492 GCA_018904745.1 Drosophila orosa
TTGATCAGCATCGAAATCCCAATCGATCTGGCTATGTTTGGGGGAAATATAAATTTTGGCCATTTTTTGAAAATTTGATAGGGGGTTACATCATTAAAATTGTCAAAAAATTTACAAAATTTTTAATTTTCTAAAATATTTAATTTAGTATGCAGATTTGTTAACCTCATGAAAACTAGAACAAAAATGCTTTCCGAATTGAAATTAATGGATTTTTGACTTAGTTATGCTATTTTTAAACCTAGCTTTTCCCAATAAATTATCATATAATAAAAATATTAAAGGAATTTAATATACAGACAAAGCAAATGATAGATGGCACCCCGAGAGAACTTCAAATTATTGCTCTGCGATTTGTATAGGCTTTGGATGAGAGTATTACTTTAAGGAAAAGAATTCCATTAGGAAATACGTATTCAAGGGTATCTCACAGGTCTGTAGATAAAATTTAATAGACTCCACACACCCTGCACACGCTTTTCCCTTCCTAGGCGGTTCATTTGGTTGGATGGAGGCGTTTATATGGTGGCTACAAATCAACTAATGACCCTTCAATAACTCAGGCCATATGCCACACAACACTTTCAGCTGGAGAAAATTGTCTACAACAACTTGCGTGCTTGAGGTTTTCCTTATTTTCCAACACTCAATTTGAACTTTAAATTGTTTACTTAAACTTGTGGAAAATGCCAAGCCTGTTGGTGACGGGAACCCAGGGAGAGATAGGAGGAAAATCAGAGGGAGTTGAAAATGTGAAAAATAAAGAAGGGCAATTTCCGGCTTAAGATGCATTCCTTCCGCCCCGCTGGCCGCCTCAGAAGGCCATCACGTTTATCTTCAAGTACCCAAGGACAGAATATGGTATATATTCATCATTTCATTATCATCATTTCATCATTTGAGATATATTCTTGCCAACTCTGCACTGGATATTAGTTGGGGAAGCGCTTTAAATAATGATAGAGCTTTGGGTAAACTCACAAATGTTCACATGTATTTTCGATTTTTGCTGGCATTGCCCAAACCCAGAGGAGACCTAAAATAGTTCATAATCCCCATTGATTGGAAGCCGACCACCTCAGAGGGCACCACCCCCCATTTGCGAGGCACAAAACAAGCTCGAGCACAATGTTAAGCGGCCTGAAGGACAGGAGACGAGGCTCTGATGGGGAGGAGAGTGGCACAAAGGATGCAGATGGATTTGCTAAAGACTGTCTGGGATCCGGCGGGTCCTCAATTATGTCGTGTATCCAGAAGTATCCGTCCGGGCCCCTGAGTTGCTTTTGGATGTCTCAAAACGACGGCGACAGCAATGGCAACAACAACAACAAAAAATAGTAAAATAAAGCAACTGCCAGATAAAACATCTTCTGATTTTCGTCCAATGAACTCGTTAGCGAAACTATTTCCAGGCACAAACCCAAGCAATTACTTAGTAAATCAGAGTTCATTCGCAAAGTGAATGCATTATTTAGTGGGCCCCATTAAGGCCCCCGAAAAGTTGCTCCTTGACCAGGCAGGCAGACACCAAGTCAAGTCACTTGCCTAGTTTAGCTAGTAATTCATGACCTATTTTCTCGTTGAAATGAATTAGTTTATTTATTGAATTTAATTGGCTTAATGGGGTGTGAAATTCTCCTGCTTAAAAAGGGAAAATGACATGGAAAATTGATTAGTTTTAATTGCCTTGCGAGAGAGAGAGCGGGCGAATCTACGACTTGATTAGATTAAGTAATATTTCGCCACCTTGTTTGTTGAAAATACAAAGCTAAGTTAATAGCATTTCAAAGCGTTTATTATGATTGTCGTATTATAATTTAATGTGGTTTCTGAAATCTATATGTTTATTCGATTAACCCAACAGAAGGACAGAATGGCAGTTGGACAAAAGACAAAGGGCAAGGCTTAATCGCATTGCCTTATAGTGATAATCATAAGGTTGTCTAGCTCTGTATCTTATAGTCTCTGAGATCCGGGACAGACAAACAGACAAACAGACAGACATACGGTTTAGACGGACATGGCTTCTTTGCATTTTCTAATTATCCCAATAAACAAAATCAAGAAGGGAAGCTAACTTCGGGTACCCAAGTTTGCATACCCTTGCATCATGAAAATCGATCGTAACTGATGTATGGAGTCTATAAAATTGTATCTACAGACCTGTGAGATACCCTTGAATACCTATTTCCTAATGGAATTCTATTCCTATAAGTAATACTTTCATCCAAAGCCTGTACAAATCGCAGAGCAATAATGTGAAGCTCTCTTGCTATCTATTATTCGCTTTGTCTGTGCATTAAATGCCTTAAATATGGGCATTCCTTAATCTGTATTTACCGATATTTTTATATGACAATTTGTTGGGAAAAGCTAGGTTTAAAAATATCAAAACTAAGTCAAAAATCCATTCATTTCAATTCGGAAAGCATTTTTGTTCTAGTTTTCATGAGGTTAACAAATCTGTATACTAAATTTGATATTTTAGAAAATTAAAAATATTGTCAATTTTTGACAATTTTAATGATGTAACCCCTTATCAAATTTTCAAAAATTGGCCAAAATTTATATTTCCCCCAAACATAGCCAGATCGATTGGGATTTCGATACTGATCAAGAATATATATGGTTTATAGGGTCGCAAATGACTCCTTCATTAATTTAAATTAAAAAACCCTGTTGCAAGGGAATAAAATTAACGTCTTTTGTGCCAAGTTATCATCGGTTTTTATAATGAAACTGCAAACTGCAAGGGTATATAAACCTTTTCTAGCTTAGAGAAATTACTCCTTTACGCGTGGCAAGCTTTTGACTGAGATTTAATAATTAAAAACTTTTCACAAAGCTATAAGGCATACTCCTGCCCCTGAAGGTTATTATTCTATAAAGAACTTCTTTTTCCTTGGTTTCTAATCAATTTCGTACATGTATCAATTCCATATTGCAATTCCAGTGCCTGGTACTTGAGGAGTGCAATCCTCGCCTAATCGACAACTTATCCGGAGCAATCTCAGTGCGAGTTGGAACCACTTGAGATTCGGCGTTAATCTAATCTCGAAGGTGGCCAAGCACACCACCAGTTCTTTGTCCAGCGGCTGCAGTCCGTAACTGAAACGATGGCCACAAAGTTGTCACTGCTGCTGCTGCTACTGCCGCTGCTCCTCCTGGTTATGCCAGGACCGAGTGCCGCCCTCGAGTGCTACGCCTGCGACTCCGCCGAGGATGCAGAGTGCGCCACGCGGCCTGGCCAACAACTGGAGGTGGAGGAGTGCTCGGGGACGTTTGGGGACGAATGCGTCACCTCGATATCGGCGGGCTTAACGCGACGCGGCTGCCTGGGGCGTTTGTATCCGAATGGCTACTGTGCCGCTCCCTGCGACAGATGCAACACGAGCCTGTGCAACCGCCATGTCTATCCCGTGGATCGCCTGCGGTGCTACCAGTGCAGCGGATCGGAGTGCATCGATGTGACGAAGAGGCCGCAGTTGCTGCTGCCCTGCCCGGTTTACCGGGAGGACGACAGGTGCTACACCAACGTGGTCCATCTGTCCAACACGCTGCGTGGCTGCGAGCACACGAATCTGCCGGCAACCTGTCCCCACGTCTGCCTAAAGTGCAACTACAATGGCTGCAATGCGGAGAAGACCGTCACGGAGACGCACTGCCTGCAGTGCACCCACAATCGCCTCTCTCCCAATCCAGACTGCCTGAGGGATCAGGATCCAGCCGGAGAGCCTGAGGATCAACCCAAGTGTGCGCTTAGCAACGCCACGGTGACGCACTGCACCAACAAGGTGATGTACGGGCACCGCGAGAACTGCTACACGCACCGCAACACCCAGACAGAGGTACTGCAGCGCGGCTGCTCCACAACCATGGGCTTCTTTCCCACCGGCGAGCTGAGCGAGTGCCACGGGGAGTTCTGCAATGCCAACTGCCAGGACATAGCCTGTGCCGTGTGCAATTCCACAGCGAATCCCGGCTGCCGGGCGGGTCGCAATCTGCCAGCGGCAAAGTGTGCTAAGGGCACCACCTCCTGTTACTCCTGCGAGCAAGGTTAGCTGGATTTCACCGAATTATAAGTTGATTTTCTGGGTTTTCTGGGTTTTCTAGTTTGCATAAGGCAACTCGCATCTTATTCCTTGTATTGTCTTTGGTTAAATACGAGTTCTGGCATGAACCAATAAAGCAAACGTATTATATTTCCACTAGTATTGAGTTTTCAGTAGGAACTTCCTCCTCTTCTGCTGGTTCTAAGACACCTTTTAGATACCCTTTCCCTTTGAAGTGGGAGCTCTAATCCCCATAACAGATCCCTGTTTATAATAATAATCTTCCCCTTTCTGTGTGCCTTGCAGATACCTTCCTGCGACGTGGCTGTGCGGATGAGGACTTCGTCCCTTCCCCCTTGGGCGAGAGCTGCCAGCTGTGCCGCGATGGCGACTCCTGCAACCGCTTCTCCGTGCGCACCTGCTATCGCTGCACTGCCCAGGATCAGGATCAGGATAGGGAAGACTGTGCTGCCATGGAGTTGCCCTCGCTGATGACCACCAGCAATTGCTCTGGGCCGGCAGAGCTGTGCGTTAGCACTGTGGTCAGTCGACTGGACGGCATCTATACGGTGCGCGGATGCGCCGGCGAGGTGCCAGAGTGCTCGGCCAACGATCCCTACTGTGTCCGTTGCAACGGAAGCCTGTGCAACGATGCTCCCACGTTGTGGCGCCAAAAGCAGCTGAGCCAGACGGACGTGGACCTGGCTCTGCCCAATGATGGCTGGTGGTCACTCGTTCGCTACTGGTGGTCCAGGAGGCTGCGATAGCGTTTAGTTACTGGATACCAGGGATGAGTACAGCGCAGCTGATAAGTGAGTGAGTCATGGACGGATGTTTAAGGAGAACGCCCCCGCAGCAGCAGCGACAAAGCAAAAACAATACTCGGATAACGAAGGCGCTTATAAATAGCCACAATGGCTATAAAAATACGATTAAAATGTATCGCTTTGGGGGTTATAGTGAAGAGATATTCTACAAAAATCTACATGCAAGTTAGAGAAGGCGACTATCGACTTTAACAATCTTTGTTTTATAAATTAAAACTACCAAATAATACCATCTCTGGTTAATTATTATGTATGAAACTATATGAACCTATGGAAGTTCTCGGAATATTGCATGGATGCAGCCAGAGAAGAAGGATTATGACAGCGTGGGGAAATTAGCAGATTTGGGCGCTTGGTTCCAGTTGGAAACTGGTTCGCGGAAAGGCGGAAATCAAATGCAAATTTGTTTGCTTTTGCTTTCGCTTAATGTTTGTGCTCTGTTTTTTTTTGTTTCGCTTCTGCTTTTGTCGTTGTTATTACAGTTTGTGCCTCCGCTTTTGTTAGCCTCACGCGCAGCCGAATTATAACCGGCTCTCCGCCTGCTGTTGTTATTTTTTTAGCTGATAATGAAATGATGGGCCACTGCAAATAGCAACAACACAGCCACCACCACCGCATAATAGACGAGCACGCCGCTCTCTCACACCTTCTCCCTTCTCCGCTCCGCCGCTGCTTGCCATGGAAATATGTGCGAAAAATGTGGAAAATTTGCAAGTTTTGTCGGTGCCCGAGAGAAGGTGACGATGATAATTAAGTTGCTGACTTGCTCTGCGCGCTGCTCGCTGGCGGGGGAAGAAACTTTAGCAAAATTTATTAATTGAATTTCGCTGGCAGAGCAACTATGTACAAACGCACCCACAAGGGACACACAAAACAGAACCTGGCACTACATGGCGGAATGGAGTAAAATATGATTGATGGACGGCAGGAAGGCTGCCTTGAAGAAGGCAGGGAAGGACGGAGGGGCACTGATAACGGGTATCGAGCCACAAATGTCAAAGAGCAGACGAGCAGCCGAGCAGCCAGCGGAGTGACGAGCGAACGAGTGGACAAACATGCCAAATGGCCATTTTAATTAGCTTGTGTGTGAGGGGCACAAAATTAATAAACAACAAATTAAACACGTTGAGAGCACAAAACGGAGAATTGAGAGTGGAAAAAACTACATAATTCCAATTGTAACAGCAAATATTTTTCAATTATTTGGTCTGTGCTGTAGTTTTGGGCATGTTTTTGCCTAAAAATACGAAAATATTACACTATTAGTTCATTAACTAGATGTATTTTCTAGTTTTGGGGATGTTTTCCAACAAGAAGCTATGTAGCAACCAAAGAGAGACCCCATATTCCCGCTTAGCATCACCAACCGAGTCGATTTAGTCAAGTCTTTGTGAAACAATCAATAAATGCTTTCCTTTGGAGCCGCAGTAACACTAGAAAACCTCTTAAATGGGTGAACAAACTCACCCTCAGCACACACACACAACAAGCAGCGGCTGCTCAGGTCATATTCCCCACCAGAACTCCCCTTCAACTCTGTTTTCCACAACCACGAAGCTCGGGTCAGAGGTTTTCTGGACATGCAAGTCCTTCTCATGGGGTTAACTCCACCTACTTGACCCCCATCGCACCCCTATATGCCTCGTGGCACTAAGCTTGCTCTGAATTCGGAGAATAATGTGTTCCTAGGGCTTTTTCTCATATATTCTAATAGGTTTATCAGAAGCAGTCCCCCGACTGGGCTTATCATGTGCCTTAGCTTAGCTACAACTTTTTGTTCAGGCGTAAACAAAGCATAACTTTTAACTGCGTTGCCAAATTCTTACCTGAACGAGGTAACGATATGAGAACTTCAAGTCTGTAAGGACAGACTTTGGGCTAATGGGCAAATGCACAAATCTACAAGCATTTACGAGGGGAAACTACATGGATATGCGAACTAGAAAGGCCACAAGGCAAAGCAGTGGACAGCTCCGAGGATTTTAAATCAATTTAAACAATTTAAACAACTTGCCAAAGGCATTTTCCAAACTAGTAATTAATTAATTACACTTTTAGCCGCCCATTTATAGATTTTGCATTTATAATTATGAGAAATCTCAAGGGAAAACAATAGAAATGGCTGGATATTTGGCATGATTCAATTTACACACACATTTTGGGATGTAAATTATCCCTGCAGTGCCTGTCATCAACGTTTCATCAACACATATGGCTTTGTTGTTGATGAAAGGTTGATGAAACGTTGATGATAACTGGTAAGTACTGCAGGGATGCCACAGAATGCGGAGGGAACTCGGTTATAAAACCACACAACCCCTAAAAGAGTATTGATACAATTTTGGATAATTCCTGAGAATATAAGCTCAAGCTCAAGATCAAGGAATGTGCAAAGGATATATACTTACACCTCCAGTATGCGGTCGCCTTTTTTGATGCCCGCCTTCTCCGCCGCCCCGTTCTCCAGCACGGCGCTCACGTGCTGCAGCGGGGCGTACAGCTCCCCGTTGATGGACCGCAGCTGGCCGCCCTCGGACACCTGGCCGCGCACGTTGAAGCCGAAGCCCGTTTCCGTTTTGTAAATGGTGACCACGCGCGGCCCGTTGGCGGTGGTTACGCCCATGACGACGCCACCACCCCCTCCGCCAGCGCCACTGGAGACGCTGCTGCTGCTGACCACCACTGTGGTGTTGGTGGTGGCGGCAACGGGCGCTGGTGGTGGGGGTTGTGGGAGGCTGGTGGTGCCGTGATTCTCGCCAACAATGCTGCTCATTGCGCCGGTCGCTCTTGCTCGCTCGCACGCACTGCGCTACGCTCGCTCCACTCCTCCGCCGCTCCTCTTTTCGCCACTCCCCTCGCGCTCGCGCTCACTGAGTCGCCTTTGTGTGCACTCACACCACTTTACTCACTAACTCGGCGTAGTCCGTTTCCCGTTGTTTTCTTTAGCACAATATCTTTCGTTGTGGTTGCTATTTGGGGCTCTTTTTTTTATTTTTTGCGTAACTCTTCGCCGCCGCCGATGCCGATTATGTTTCTGCAACTTCTTTTTCGGCACACACCGACACGAACGAACGCGCCAACACACACACACACTGGCGCTCGCACACACGTATAGAGACAGGCACCGCCACTTTTACTTTCCACTCTCCACACACACTCCGCGCTCCACAACTCCTCTTCTTTAGAGCCGCCGCTCTGCTCCACACTCTCACTCGGAACAAACACAATAAAAAAAAAGCGTGCTTTTCGCGTGTGTGTGTGTGTGTATCACTCCGGTCTGGGCGTGTGCGTGTGCTGGTTGTTGTGCTTCGCTCTATGCATTTTGTTAACTGTCCATATTAGTTGCGTTTATTTATTTAATTTGGTCGTAATTTAGTCGTGCCTGCCTGAAGTTTTCCGTTCACACTGCGGAAATTGATTGCGGCGGCAGCTGGCCACACTGAAGGGAACGTGAAAGCTATCGATAACTCAGCTAATGCACGGTCTGGCAACAATCGCAGTCAGCTGGAAGTCATCGGGATATTTGCTGTAAATAAATCTATAAATTGCGCTTGCCAAGTGAAAAACGTAAATAAAAGACATACCTAGTGCAGGCAAATGAAAATCAACCACAAATATGAGTTTGACGACGACGTGGCCTCCATCTGCGAGTCGACGGTAAGTGCTTGGGCCCCCGGCTGGAAAATGGCGCGATTGTTTTTCACACAGTTTGCCTTTTGTTTTGTTTGGTTTTTCGTTTTTCGCAGGCCGCCCTGACGGAGGGCTGTCGCCTGCCCGTGCGGATGCACAAGACGGACGACTGGCCGCTGGCGGAGATTGTGAGCATCAAGGAGCTGGACGGTCGGCGTCAGTTCTATGTGCATTATGTGGACTGTGAGTATGCGGCAGCCCCTGGGAGATTTCGAGGCCTTAAGCCCCTTCTTTTGCTTGCAGTCAACAAGCGCCTGGACGAGTGGGTCAACGAGGAGGACCTGTACACGCGCAAGGTGCAGTTTCCGAGGCGCGATGGCTCCCAGACGGGCACCAGCACGGGTGTGACCACGCCGCAGCGCCACCACTCGCTGGCGGGCAGCGTATCCCGTCCCACGTCGCCACAGCATCCCGCGTCTGGTGTTGCAGCTTCTGGAGCCCTTGCAGCCGGCGGCGGCGGCACAATTACTCCTAGTGGTCCGCCAGTTGCACACGTAGCTGGCGGTGGCGGCATTAGCGGCGGCCCTGTAACCCCAACAGCCAGTACCCCCGGCGGCGGCGGTGAGCTGGTCAACGGCAACAACCTGGCGGCCGCCTTGCAGAAGCGCATCAATCGCAAGAGGAAGGTGCACGGTGGCTCTGCACACGGACACAGCCACACACCGCAGGCACAGGCACAGCATCAGCACTCGCATCCGCATCCAGGGACCCCGCAAACGCCAACAGCCCCGCCGCCCGTCATCACGCACGTGACCGGCGACGGACTGATCAGTGCGGCCACCGAGGACGGCGATGGCTCGCAGGATGGCAAGATACCGACGCCCCGGCAGTCGGGCAGCATGGTGACGCACCAGGACGACGTGGTCACGCGCATGAAGAACGTGGAGATGATCGAGCTGGGCCGGCACCGCATCAAGCCCTGGTACTTCTCGCCGTATCCCCAGGAGCTGTGCCAGATGCCGTGCATCTACATCTGCGAGTTCTGCCTGAAGTACCGGAAGAGCAGAAAGTGCCTGGAGCGGCACCTGTCCAAGTGCAACCTGCGGCATCCGCCGGGCAACGAGATCTACCGCAAGCACACCATCTCCTTCTTCGAGATCGACGGGCGGAAGAACAAGGTGTATGCCCAGAATCTCTGCCTGCTGGCCAAGCTCTTCTTGGACCACAAGACCCTCTACTACGACACCGATCCCTTCCTGTTCTACGTGATGACCGAGTTCGATTCGCGCGGCTTCCACATCGTGGGCTACTTCTCCAAGGAGAAGGAGAGCACCGAGGACTACAACGTGGCCTGCATCCTCACCATGCCGCCGTATCAGCGCAAGGGCTACGGCAAGCTGCTCATCGAGTTCAGCTACGAACTGTCCAAGTTCGAGGGCAAGACGGGCTCGCCGGAGAAGCCGCTGTCCGATCTGGGCCTGCTCTCGTACCGCTCCTACTGGGCGCAGACCATACTGGAGATATTCATCAGCCAGAACCCGAGCACGGATGGCGAGAAGCCAACGATAACGATCAAGTAAGCAGGGATTCTTGTCTCTAGTCTGTCATCTAATCTCTCTTTTCTATTCCCTCACAGCGACATCTGCGAGTGCACCTCGATCAAGAAGGAGGACGTGATCTCGACGCTGCAGAACCTCAACCTGATCAACTACTACAAGGGCCAGTACATAGTGTGCATCAACCGCGACACCATCGAGCAGCACCGCCGGGCGATGGACAAGCGCAAGATCCGCATTGACTCCAAGTGCCTGCACTGGACGCCCAAGGATTGGTCCAAGCGCTCCAAATGGTAAGACTTACCCAGCGGTAACCAGCAGCCTCAACTAACTCTCACTCTCTTTCGTAGAACGCCATCGCTTTCAAACCGCTTCAGGAAGGACCTGGCACCTGGCAGAATTGGTTTTCTTTTTATATTTGTGTAAATCCAAATGCAAAGGTATAATAAATGTGTACAATAATTACTTCCCGACTCCTTGCTAGTCGTAGCTTTCTGGTGCCGGCAGCAGTTCGGCCACCATTTGGTCCAGCGCCTGCATGGTGTGCAGCTCCAGTCCGTTCTCCAGGCCATCCACCGAGGTGCGCAGCTCCAGCAGCGCCTCCTGAATCTCGGCAAACTCGCGCTTCTGCCGGCTGAGCTGCGAGCGCGGCTGGTGGACAGAGTCCAACTGCTGCTGGCAATGCTCCACGATGCGAGCGTCCAGGCTGGCGGGACGTACATCGCTGGCAATCTTTGTTCGCAGGTTCTTTATTATTTCGAGGGTTCGTTTCAGTTTCTCCTCGTCCACGCGGTTGGACCTGGTGTCGAGGGAGGCGCGCATGCCGATGCAATTGATGAGGCGCGTCAGGCGGGCATATTCCTGCTGGTATTCGTACTTGGCGTCCAGCCACTCGCACGCCTTGTCCTGCACCTGACGCCGCACATTTAGGGCGTCCTCCTGGAAGCGGCACATCGCCTCTAGGTTCAGCAGCCGCTGAATGTCCTCCATGCCGCTGTCGGCGGCCATCATGTTGCTGGCCGTCGTCGCTCGTGCCGTCGTGCCCGTCGGTGTAGGAGGCGTCGAGGAATTCATTTTGCAATTAAGAATATGTAGGTTTTTAAACTGTAAAAAACAAAATGACTAGCATTTTGGATTCGATTGGCATTGCCAATCGTATTTGGCGGCGGCGGTCATCGATATCTCCGAGTTATCGTGTGCAAGGAGCATTAAATATAAGGTGGTATCTTGCAGGGAATTAAATGATATCAACAAAAAGGGTATTAATATTCCCCTTAATATCTATTTAGGGAAATTAAGCTGCTTTCCCAAAATCGTTAGGATCACGGTTGGCACTTTAAATGCTTTGATTTTCGTATTTAACAAATATTTAATATGGATTTATAGATTTCATTTCGTTTAACTGTAAAAAACTATAGGAACTTTAT
>JAEIIH010006058.1:0-12340 GCA_018904745.1 Drosophila orosa
CAAATAATATTTAATGCACTCTGTTGAGTATTCTAATATTGCTTTTAATCCTTTCGTAATGACTTCATAAAAATTTGTATCTATACATTAATTAACAATTAGTCAAGTCTTTTCCTTAAAATAGCTAAATTGGCTTTAAAACTTTTGATATTTTTAATCTCAACAACATTTAAATACTTTTTTTAGAGTTTCAAAAGGCGTAGAGATTTCTAGAGCACCCCAGGTATATTTTGCTGTGTACTTCGGCACCCTGAACTAGATAAGAGAACTTATCTCATCTGCTGATTGTTATTCCATTTATCACGCAAATGTCAGGATCTGCTGGCTCTGCTCAAAATGAATAGCGACAAAAAATACGATTTTAATTGCATTTCAGCTTGCACCACCCTCGCTGTGAGGTGTTAAACGCCAAGGAGGCCAAAGGATGAGGGCGGAATATGTAGTAGTAGTAGTAGCCACCCCCTGGGCGGTAGAACATTGACATTGACACAACCCCTGGAAAAGTCGCCCCCGGTTTTCCAGCTCCTTTAGAAGAAGCAGCAGCAGCAGCAGTTCTCCAATTTTCAGCTGGCCAACTCACTAGCGTGCAATAAATTTTTCAATGTCATGCGTCTCGGGCGCGCACAATCTATGCGAGAACAAGCGGCAGGAGAATGTCCTGGAGATGGGGCTGAGTGGGTATCGGAGCACTAGGATCGTCTGCTAAACCCTTCGTCCTTCAACCACTAAGCACCCAAACAGCAAAACAAACTTCCAATCAGACCCGAGTCAGCCAACCACTCCGCCGCCCGTCTATATCCTTTTGACTGCGACTTTGTGATAAATGTGCTACAGCTTTTTGTCTTTACTTCATTTGAAGTTGGCTCGGTTTGGCTCGGTTTGGCTTGGTTTGGCTTGGCTTGGCCAGCTGGAATCTAGTTCCTTCTCCCAGTCGAAGGAGAGTTGGGCTGAAAGTGTTGAAGCAGCACTTTGGCAGCGCATCAACGCCAACGAGCCCCGCCCACTACCTCCGCCGACGCCCCTTCTGGCCAACGGCATGTTTGCTTTTTTATCTGCGTTTTGCATGTGACGACGACGCCGACTCTCGGAATCTTAAGCGTAGTTCTAGCACGATGCCCTGGAAGAGGGTACTTTGACTCGGAAAATAAATGGAAGCTCTGCGGTTTTCACATTTATTTAGTTTAACTTTCATCTCTAAATAAATACACCCCTATTTCCATGTATGTATTTACCCAAAAAATATTAATATACATAACAAATACACCTCTATTGCATCTATAAAGATATAATCCTTGCATACTTTTCCAAATAGTTGCAATACTTTAATACTTTATCACTTCAACTTTAAGAAGACCAGCAGCACTGACTATTATTTGCTAATGCTAGGGGAGCAGTTATTCTGCAGGGTATTAAAAACTTCACCCTTGAAGCTGCCACTTCTGTGTAGTGTTTTTTTTTTTATCTTGCGCACAAGTTACATTTTTAATCGCGCCTTTGAGACTTCATTAGTGCAACGGCAGCCGAGAGAGAGAATGAAGCGGGGCACGTAGCGGAGCGAAAGTGGGCGATATGGGGAGGATATAGCGAGACTGAAACATGTGCGACGTTGTTTCAAGTGCAGCTGATGCTGATGGTGCTGCTGCTGCTGATGGTGATGGCTCCTCCCCTGTTCCCTTAACTCTTCCACTCTTGTTGTCTGCCAAATGGCGCATGAAACACAAGCAAAGAACACCACTATCCATCCACCTTTCTCCCTCCCAGCCGAGTCTGTCTGGGCACTTGGCTTGGCTTCAAGTGTTGTCTCTGCTTTTTGCCGAACCCTTTCTCTTTCTCGCTTCACTTCGCTGCGGGATTCAGGTTTAAGCGCAGAGTGTTTGTCTTGAGCTTCAAGTGTGGCAGGTTGTGATTTTTATTTAAAACTAAGCAAACAACAATAATAGCCATAAACCAATCTCAGCATTTCATCAGTTGGTGTTATGTTTTTTCTTTGCCTCCTCCGGATCTTGAGCATTTATGGCTGATATTTGCTCACGCACTTGACATGACTTTGGCAGCAGCAGCACAGGGCTGAGGAGGGAAGCGGGGAAAAACACCTTTTCCCCTTGAATGTTGGCCCGAAAAGTGCCACATGTCGTATGCGTGTTACGTGCCTTACTTTGCTCGCTGTTCGCAAAACATAAAATATGCATAAATTCCAGCATATTTCGCGTTTCGTTCCGCTCCGCTCTAGTCTTTGTTCGGCGTCGAGTCGTAAAAACGCAACACAAAACACACAAAAAACATTCGGGCAACATGGAATTCTACACAAAAATGTTTTCTATATACAATATTTTCATTTCATTTGCAGCTTATTGACAATTGACATGAAATTGCCATTTTCTTCGCCGTGGCTGGCTGTTGCTTCTTTTATGCTTTTGTTATGCGACTGCAAATAAAGTAATAAAAGCAGAGGTAAAATCACAGCCCGGGTAATGAAAGCACAGGACATGCAACAAAATGCACAACATTTCCATTTCCATTTCGTTATTTTTCTGGTTCCGTTTTTTCTTGAACTTTTCAGTCAGTGGCAAATGAATGACACACAACATTGACATTTTGCAGTGTTAACCCGCCGTAACTGTGAGTCATTTCCCGCAGAAACTTTTCCCAGCCAGGTATTTTTCTTGGCATTTCCCAAGCATTTCCCTTGGCTGTACAAATATGATAAACATTTGCAGGATCCTTGCTGCAACCCCAACTAATTGGGACTTATGCAGATAAGTATATTTTCTTGACTTTGAGACCCTTTATGTTTTTCTTATTTTTTTTTTTCTGGGATTTTGTTTTGCCCATAAATCCCTTAAATCTGCTGCCATATATCGGCTTGCCTATCCATCTATCTGTCTCTGCTTTCCCCGATTTCCCTGCTCTCTCCTCTCCCCCTCCGTCATGCGATATCTGGCAGCTGAAAATTCGATTGCCACTCCTCTTTGATATATCTCAAATCCCAGCAATCTGTTTGCAACTGAAACCGAAGAAGATTTATTGTATCTCAAAATAACACAAAACGAAGAAAGTAAATTTGGTTGCCAAGGTGTCAAGTGGTTGGACTTGCACCCTTACGGAAGCGAAGAGCTTGTAAATAATATTTTTCAAGTTATTGAAATACAAGACTTGTGACGGGCTTTTTCAATCAGCAAACTGTTGCTGCCCCGCCGTTCTCTGGATAAATAAATCACGGCGATGATGTCGTCGTCCTGACTAACTGGCTAGCTGAAGACATAATTAATTAGCTTTTAATTCTGCTGCAGAGACAAGAGATAAATCCGGCAGAAGGAACCCAAGGAATGCCACTGGCACTCCTCAGATACGCCACAGGAGAGGAGGAGGAGGAGGAGGAGGAGTGCATTTAGTCAGACGGAAAATGATGCCGGGAAATGCCAAGGCAGCGGAGAGGCGCTTGTGAATCTGACAGACAGAGAGACATGCGAGTGTACGCCGCACTCTCCTCCGCCCTTAGCCTTTGTAGACATTTCGTTAAAAGTTAGCACAGAGCGCACTGCCAACAATCAAATCAAAAGCAAACAATGGGCAAAAATGTAAGAAAACATAACCAGAGATAAGCGGCTTCAGTTCAGGCAAAAAAGATGGCGACAGCCGGAAACGCAGACGGGCAAAATACAACACAAAAAAGGAGCAGAAAAAATAAAAGAAAGAAATACGGGAAAAGGAAAAAGGAAAAAGGAACAAGGACAAGAACAAGGAACGTCGGGTGAAATGGGAGTGCAAATGTCGGCGTGTCCTTGTCCACGCCCACAGTCCATCGCCACCACCCAACGCCCCTCTGTCCTGCGGCTCCTTCTCGCATCTCCCGACTGTTGTCTGCTGCAAATACCGCAACATGTACTCAAGCAGATAATGTTAAATACCACTCGAGAACGTACAGGCAAAGGCACCAAAGGAAGCAGCAAATCCATGGAACAACAAAAGACATAAGCGCTATAGCGGCTGCTCTTGGCCAGAACTCAACTGGCCCCCGAGTCTGCTATTGGTATTTGGGTACGGAG
Organism: Drosophila orosa; assembly: GCA_018904745.1. Lineage (NCBI taxonomy): Eukaryota > Metazoa > Arthropoda > Insecta > Diptera > Drosophilidae > Drosophila > Drosophila orosa. Next base: position 4,047 of record JAEIIH010006058.1, read on the forward strand.
ACTGGGAATGGGACGGGGACTAGTACGGGAACCGAGACTGGGACTGGACGAGCAGTTAAAAGGACACCAGCAAAGGACACATGCAGAATGCGAAAAATGAAACTGAAAGCAGCCACAGCACTGAAGAAAATCTTTTGTTCAATTTAAGATCAATAGTAGAAAATATTACAATCAAGAACAAATGAGTTTAAAGAATGATGCAACTAATATTAAAAGTAAAACAAATCCTGAAATATTTGGTGAAAAGATGTGTTACTCCAAAGGTATTTTTTGCACTCGAAAGATTCTTAAAATAGATTTTCATCGCATGTGGCAATTCGAATGTATGAATGCACAATCATTATGCATCTTGCTTTCAAACTGACTTAGGTTACACCGTATTAATAGAGGATTACACTATTAATTAGGTTTTTCACAACACAATAGAAGACTTAACTGGCTTTGGATATAAGCTTAAATATGTTTAATGACGGTTTTCATGGTTATCCTTAGGACAAACATTTTAAGCTTGTTTTTGTTTGCTTAGGTTTGACCATCTTTGAGGCCAGTGCATGGCTTCCAGCCACTGCAGCACCGGGGCCCTGTCCTGTCCCGGCCAGTCAGACACATAAAGCGAAACAAAAGTTCAAAGACACCCCGAGCTGGGGAGACATTTCCGTAGCAGCAGCTCTCAGCATCAGCTACAGCTCCTGCAGGTTCACTCAGTTAGCTGATTCTGCCGCTGCTTGTGCTGAGCCGGAAAATTTAAGCGTAACATTAAATAATTTACAAACAAATGGCGCGACGTCGCCGTCGCCGTCGCCGTCGTCGTCGTGTTCAGCTTAATCGCCGGAAGTACGCAAAAAACCCAACTTGAATGGGGCGCAGGCTGGAAAGCAGCGGGAAAAATCCGAGAAAATGGGGGGCAAAGAGGCGTTCGGCGGCGGCGGCAGGGAAGTCACCAGGGCCAGGGTCGTCGACGCATGTGCATGTGGCAACTGGCAAGTGAAGAAAATCAATAAAACGTGCGAGGATGCGGCGGTTTTGCTTTTTGCCACTTTTACTTTTGCGACGGGGAGACGACGACTGCTGGCAGGACAAGCAGCTTCCGATGTCGTCCTCCATCCACAGAGTCCTCCGTTCCGGCTTTGTCATTTGTTTGGCCTGCAGCTGAATTTGCCTGTCTATGTGGCCCTTCGTCCCTCCCCATCTCTCCACCTTATTTCACCATGGTCGCCCCTTTGTGCTTGCAAAAACACACACACACACACCCACACACTCTCAGAGGCCAGGACTTAGGTGTGGCTCCTGGCAGCTGTTTCAGCTCTCGGTCGCCCCATCTCTTTCCGTGCAGGCTACAAAGTGCAACAAACCGAATTGAAAATGGAAAATGTCCATGTCCCCGCCACTCGCGAATGAAATACTCTAGCTGTGGGTATTTAAATTGTGACTAGAAAAGGGAAACACGAAGAAATTCTGCAAGTATTAATAGTATTTCATACAGAATCAGAGTGGGTTCTAATTAAAACAAAATTAAGCTCATTTGGGATTGAAGAAATATATATTTTCATATTTTATACATCTAAATAAACTAATAATTAATTATATAACATATTTTGTCCTAGAGTATGCACTGTGTCTGTTATCTGAGCCATTTGTTCATGTTGCATTTTCACAAAGACCTAAAAAATGGGAATCGGAAGATCTCCCACCCGAAAAAAAATCAGACATTGGGAGTGGGTCCTGACAAGCGTTAATCTCGAAATAAAATATTTGTTATGCACGGCATCGGCAACGGAGGGGAAGGCTTCGGAGGACTAAAGGCGGGTGCAATTTCAACCACCAAAAATTCGTAGCATACTTAGGAGCTCAGCAAGTCGTGAACTGCTCCTGCCTTCCCTTTTTTTGGGCTCTGCCTCTGCTACTCCTGTGAGTTACTGATTATCTTTGGCGGCAAACGCAAAAGCGACTTTCCATAGACTTTGCATAAATTTCCAACTGCAGAAAAGTTTTCGAACACACTCAGAGAGACGCTTGACTGTTTCGGGATATCTTTTACTTCTAAGCTCTGGCAAATTGACAAAGAACTTCACTTCCATTCCACACTCCACACTTTCCACTTGGCATTTCCTCCCGTTCGCCTTCATTTTTCTGGGGCTTCTCTCTTTGAAGGGCCAGGTGTAGATGTGTGTGCTTACCCTGTCAATGTCTCGCAGTCGTCTCGCTATTTGCATATCAACTATGGCGAGAGCTCTGTAACACGCTAACATTGTGTTTGTATTTCATTAATATTTCAGAGGTGGCGTTGTTTGAAATCAAAACATAAATATTAACATACACGAATTGAAACGCTGTATCGCCGCCAGCGCATTTCCTGCCAACATCACAGACACACAAATACAAAATAAAAAAAAAGAAAACCCTAACCGAAAAAGTAAAATAAAAAAACGGACAAAAAATATGATATAAATGCCGCCCGCAGAAACCGCAAACCAAACAACAAATACCCACCGAAACACACACACCGAATAAAAATGTTCCAAAACTCTGAAACAAATCGTAGAGGAACAAAAAAAACGCGAAATTTAACCCGCTGCAATGCAAGGCAAATATTTTTGTCTAGCACGAATTGGATTTTGGGATTGGAATTGTACATTTTTCGAGCAGCAGCAGCAGCAGCAGCAGCGATTCTGATTTGCTTGTTTTTCATTTAACACGCAAATATTTTGTGGCATGCAAACGATTTTGCTTCATAATTTTAAGCAAATATGAAAACGTCCAGCGGTAGAGGGGGATATTGACAAGAAATACATAAGAGTTAATTATAAAAGTGATATTTATTGTTTATCGTTTGCCAGATAAGGCAGGCCAATTAAATCTGGCAGATTTATGAAAGGTGTGATGGGGAATTGGAATTTATTGAAAGGCATTTATTGTGCGAGAGTGGGCCTAATGGCTAGAGAGCTTCTGTATACATCATATTTTATAAATCCTTTTAGACTGTCAATGTATTCATTTTCTCTCGTTTTCTACTCTCTTTCCAGGTAAGTGTCGGAGCCTTTCCTTGGAGCCTTGCAATCGATGTTCCCTCGATGTTTTCCTGTCTCTCGATCTCTCTGCACATCTCATCCGCTCAGAGTTTGTCACTCATTTTACCATTATTTCATAACTCTCATTCAACTCATACATACTTTTATAATTTCCATCATTTTTAATGTAGTTTAGAGTTTTTCCCACTAAATACTAACAACTTAAACCGGATACGTAATATTTATGTGTGTGTCACCCCTTCGCTCTCTCTCTCTGTTTGTTGTAAAAGTCTGTGTGATTGTCGTTACAAATTGTGGTAAATATTTAAACATTTTCATTATCATTTTGCACACAACAAGCGCTGAAAATCTGTCAGAGATTTGCCTAACCGCCAAAAACAATTTGTGTGCCTAATTAAAAATTTAAATTACATCAAATAGCAGGCAGGCAGGCAGGCAGGCTGAACAATTTGTGCGTGTGACAAATTTGCAGCGAACGAACGAAGGCCGAGGCGAAGTTGCAGCCATTATGACATGCATTATGGTTGTGCTGGGCGGGAATCGGGGGACCTGTTCCGGAAGGACGAAGGACGCCAGGCCATATGCCGTATGCCACATGCTGCTGCCGTTGCCGTTGCCGTTGCTGCCACACTAATTTGTGCGTTGTGCCAACTTGGGTGCGAAAAACACAGAGAGCAACGCCGCCAAAAACTTTTTCCCCAGTCTGCGGAAGGTCCTTGCCCCTTCTCCTTCTCCTCTCGTTGAGTGCAGAAATTAATTGCATTAGAAAAGTTACCCCGAGAGAGAGAAAGCTGCACATGTGCCCGCCCTGGTAGCAAGTTGCGCTTATTTAAGTTTAGAAATGCCTTGGCAAAGTTACCACCGCCACCGCCGCCTCCGCTCTTGCCTCGAATTTGCGAACAAACGTTTGTCAGCAAACTTAATTTCTGAACTTTTGCCGAGGCAAATGGCAGCCAATCCCCCAATTTCTCCCTTTTCGGTGCTTACAAAATGCTCTCCTCGTCACCAACTTGAGCTGCGCTTTTCCAACGTCTTTCTATGTCGCCCCTGGAGCTTTCCATCCCCCCATGATGTTTGTGCATATTTTAAAGGCAAACTTGCCAGACGCACATTTTACATAAATGTTGCACTTAAATGCACATTTTGTCATAATGTTGCCCTGCCACCGCGGCAACAACGTTGCCAAGTGAAGTGGTTTCAAGGGGTTTCTCTTAAAAAATGCCAAATTCCTTGCCTTTAAGCTGCCCCGGAACTTGCAACTTGGCTACAAAATTAAGATTCTTGTCTGGCCAAGTCTATAACAATTTTCAATAAATAACATTTTGTTTATTTTTGCCATGAAAAAAATACAAATATTTCTTTGCTTAAGGGTAAAGAAAACTTTGTAACTGCCGGCCCGGGAGCACTTTGTTCAGTGAAATGGAAATGAAAACTGTTGCCAAATGAAGGTAATACTAAGGGGTTTTCGTATCCTTTTTCGCAGACTTTGGCAGTGTGTATGTGTGTGTGTGTCTGAATTCATGTGTGTCGCTTGTTAGTACAATCGCAATTGCAATTGCAGAGAGACAAACGAAAACGAAGCATTGCAACGGTCCCCGTCTCCTTTTTGTGAAGTCACTTTGTATTGAAATTAGACACATTTCCGTTCAATGGAGAATGCCAACGGCTGCTGGCAACCCTCAATCCTCATCCCTCATCCCTATTCCTTTTATTCTTACTGTCCGCATTGATATGCTGCTGGAGGGGTAAAATATAATACAGATATCCCTACATTTATGGGCCTTGGTGCAGAGTTTTTCTCCAATTATCACTAATGATTGCGATTAATTAGAAACATTTGTTTGTTTGTGGTCATTTTAGGAATAAGCTATGGAATATATATTGCTACGAAAGCTTTCCTCATCAGTATTTATTATGAAGATAAATCAATAGATATTTAAGAGAGAAAACCTAATCAGAAATCATAGACTTTCCACAATAATAATAGGGAAGAGAATATAATATTTAACTTAGTTGAGTAAGGAATTTTGCCCAAAAATAACTTGGTTATATTTCCCATGAAATGCACTATTATTTCGACCTCGTCTGTGCGCAAGCATTCAGGCAAGTGCACTTGGTTGCAGCTACAAAGTATGCTGTAGATTTTTGCTCGAGCGCCTCGCACATCCTGAGGTAACGATTGCAGGTGGTTGGGTGTAACGAGTGGGTGGTGGTTGGTGGGTGGCTGCGGCGGCGTTGTTAAGAGTGCGTGCCCAAAAGGAAGGGGGCCTGTCTGTCTGTCTGTCTGCCTGTCTGGCGACACTCGTTGACATTGGGGGCGACAATGCGTCAAGGCAGCCCATCAGTCGCGCTGCCTTCCTGCCGCCCGCCTCTCCCCCGTTCTCTGCCTCCTTTTGACTCACTAATTTGCATATTTATGCAATTATACGCTACCTTTTGTGCCAGCCAACAACGTTTTTCGTACGTACATATCAACCCTTTTTCGGGATCCGAACACCGAACGCGAACCCAACCTCAACAGTTGGTCGCTGGGACAAGAACAAGAACGGGAATGGGAACGGGCACAGGCACAGGCACGGGCACAGCATGTCACTTGTCACGCCAAACACGAACACGTTAAATGTCAACAATGAAGTGACGCAGCACGGCAACAGGGGGTTAAGGTGCAGGCAGGGTGGGCTGACGGAGGGTTAAGTTGGGTGGTTGGGCGGCTGGGCGGTTGACTGGATGAGCGGTCATTGTCCCCTTTGCGCGCCTACCAACTGAGACAACATCCGCAGCAGTTCGAGTTCTCAGGCACTGAAAAAAATCACATAGATAAAATAGACAGTATTTTCAATATCTTCTTTTTTAAAAAGCTTCATATAAATAATGTAATGTACCCAAATTTCAGAAAACATTAACAAAAAGCTGCTCAAACTTGATTTATATTCTCCATCCAAGTTCTAAACTTATTTCCCAGTGCAGCACCCTTCAGATCTATGCCGCCCTTATCCCTGCCCCTATCCCTCCCCTCCACTACCCCTCGACTCCTGGCATTTGACACTGTCACAGCGCTTAGTGATTTATTTGATGGTGACATGCGTTGCTGCTGTTGCCTTTCCCAAAAAGTAACCGAAAATAGAAGAGGGAAAATATGCCGAAACGAAGCAAACAATTTTGTTTAATTTTTCTTATTTATATTTACTCAGCCGGGCAGAAAGGTGGAGGGAGGTAGTCCTTCTATTAAATGCAAATGAAGTTATGAAAATTGCTCAGCAGCCCTCAAACCGCAACAGTGCCGCCGCGTGGCAGCGTAAGGAAAGGGTCCGCTCCGAGTCCGGATCCCAAGCGATATCTTCAGCAAATGATCTCAATCAAGGGGAGCGAGCATTATGAAAATTGCATAATTTCGCCATAAGGGTTGTGTGCTCGCCGCCACCCCCGCGGCAAATGGCACTTCAATTAGAGTAGCAAATAAAAACAAATATAAACAACATTTTGTGGCGGGTTCAAAGTTTGCACTCTGGCTGCTTTTAAGACCTCCCCAATCCGACAAGTTTATAATCTTGCCGGGGATTGCGAGACAAGATCTGTCCCTGGCCCGGGCCCTGCTCCCGGCTTGTATGTCAACAGCTTTAATTCGGCCTTTCATTGGCTGCCATTGCTGCCGTTCGTTCGTTCGTTCGTTCGTTCGCTTTTCAATTACCAGCTCAATGGCTTCTGGGAAAATCCTTGCAACAATGCCAGGATGCTGTGGCAGCCAAATAGTTGCACTTTTCCAAGGAGCCCATCGTCTGGCTGCCGTTCGCCTTCCGCCGTTCCCGGTCGCCGTTCGGCGCTCACAGCTTTTCAGCTCCAGCTTCAGCTTCAGCTTTTCAACTTTCGGCTTCATTGAGCATTGGACATTTATTGTTGCTGCGCATTAAGGCATTAGCTGGAGGTTGGCATGATAGGGGGGACGGGGAGCAAGGAGTTGCAGGAGCTGTGCCAGGAATTATGAACGTATTTTCGACTTTGTTCGACACTTTTATTGCCCAAGTGGCTCTTGGCTGGTACTGCAGCGTTTACATTAAAGTCAATTGCTGTTTTTAATATTTTTCTGGCACTCCTGAAAGTTGAGGCAAATTTGATATTAAAAGATGAGTTAGAAAGGCATAAATATATAATATTTAAATAGAATATTGTGGGAAAAGTTCACCAAAACCAAGAGTTATAAATTAAGTACATACATCTACTAGAGAAATCCATATTAATTGAATATATAGTAACATGTAACTCAATGGTTATACATTAAATATATATACTTATATTATCCCAGAAACCCCGCTTCAACCCTTGTGAGCCAACCTCTGCTCCTCTTACTATTGTTATTTTATTTATTTAGCTGGTTAATTTCTTGCGGCATTTTGCAAGGGGTCCTGCCATCAACTTTTTGACAGCCGAAGGAAACGCTTCGTTCGGGGGACGGGGAAAAAATGGAGGGGCACGGGCACATACAGCAAATTCCTTGTGCTGCCTTTGACTGACATGATTATAAGTTTGTCTGACTCAGAGTGAGTCAGAGTCTGTTCTGCTGCCATCCCGGGTCCAAGTTTGAGTCTGAGTCTGGATCCCGTCTCGGCACGTTAACTCAAACGAAACTAATTTAATGCGCTGCAAAAGTATTCAAACAATTGCACAAGGCGACGCCCAAAGTGAAAGCAGATAGAGTCAGAGGCAAACCCAAGGCAGCTCGGGAAAAAATGGGAATACAAAAACTGAACTCAACTGAAAAGGAACATGGATGGATCGGGGGATATTTGGGGGCTCCGCAACAGCTCGTGCTCACATCAAACGAGCGAATTTCATTTGCCAGCAAGCGAAAAGGAAAAAGTTTTTGTCTTCTCCCGGTCTCTTGTTAGATGTATTTTTATTTTATTTATTTACTTTTTTTTTAGAAATATACTTATGTATAGAAATTTGGTGTTCGCTCGCACTCCGCGCGGCAAATTCAATTGTTGGGGCGAGTGCGAGATGATGGTGGAAAGGGGAAAGGGGGGAAAGGGGGCGGGCCGAAGCTAGCGAGAGAATGTTAACAATTTTATTTATGTTTGCTTTGAACTTGTCTTCATTATTTGCCAGCGACAACAACAGCCAGATGTTTTCCGATTAAACATTCTCCACCGGATTCAACTCATTTGGTTTAACACTTTAAGGTTGCAGGCGGAAATTAAATTCAATTTAATTCCTTTAAATATATATCCATTGAAATTGGATTATAAATAAATTGGATTAAATATATCA
>JAEIIH010006064.1:0-22058 GCA_018904745.1 Drosophila orosa
TTTATCTTATTATTGCCTATAGTAATATGTATAAAATAGAAAGTTAATATAACAAGTAAAGAATTATATACATACATTTTTAATTTGTATTATTTAATTAATTTAAATAACTATATCCATTTCATTGTCAAAATACACACCTAAGAAACCCCAATAAAATACAAAATGCTAATCAGCTTAAAAAATAATAGTTTAAATCAAGCAAAACTTAATTAAATATATATTTATAGCGTATACCATATCCTTTTTCGAGTGTGGATCAGGGTATCCGCATCCTGGTAAACTTCTGTTTCTGTTTCTGCTTGTGGCCCAGTTCCTCGGGTTGGGCAAACCGACAAAGCAATCAATTTCTGTGACCTGCAGCAGCAACTGCTACTGCTACTGCTACTGTTGCCTTTGCAGCGGCGGCAGCAAAAAGATTAAGCTCTCCTCCCCCTTAAAAAAAATATACATACATACATATATCCGTATTCGTTTTCAAACTCTTTAACATCCTTTTCTCTCTCCCTCCCAACAACGAACAACAACAACAACAACAATAATAACGACGAACAATTGCAACAATGAACCGCAAAAACCACAAAAAATGCAAATAAATAAATAAAAATGTGGAAAACAAATATGAAACAAAAAAATAATAAAAATAAAAAACCCTGCAACAAAATTGAAAAACCACGAAACGCAAAACCAAACCGTAAAAAAAAAATAATAATAAAACCATGGCATGGGAAAATGTTGGGGAAACTGGCAGCCAAAAGAGAAATCAGAACCAGCATCGGTGGAACACAATTATCTCGATCTGCCCGATTCAATCCCGCTGCCCAGCGTAAATGTCGAGAGCGGCGGAAATGGCGGAAATGACGATTATCACAGCGGCAACAACGGCAACGGCAATGGACACGGAAATGGAAATGGCAACGGTAACGGCGGCAGACGTAAAAATAACGGAAAGGGACGCGGCAGCGGCGGCGGCGGCGGCAGTATAGATTTCGATGATCCAGTAATTTTCGTCGACCCAAGGGAAACAACGGAATTTGTGGGCATCAGCATCACGGAGCCGGTAACCACAACAACCACAACGATGGCGACCACGACAACAACACAGCCGCCAAGTAAGTAAATGCAAGTGGGTAACAAATTGGTCCGTCCAGTGAGTTGGAATCGCAGCGAGTCCAATTGCGGTTGGCTCTGTCCGAAAATTGTACTATATATTCAGTCTTTCTCGATTATGAGACCTCATGTGTGGCAAGGTCTCCGGTGCCTCATCTAAAGTTGCCGCCAGCTTAATAACAATTAGCAGGTACTTACACTTGGCAAAAAATCAAGTTGGGGGAAAATTGAGAAAGTAACTTCAATTACTTAAATTAAGATTGAATGTTACTTAGTTAGTTTTTAAAGGATTCTTATTCCCAAAAGGGGAATACAAGAATATGAAAGTTGGAATCATTCCTATAACTTTAAGCACACTTCGTTCTTTACAATAATTGTTTTTCTCCAATTCTCCTCCAAGTTTCCTCATTAAAAATTCCTCATTTTTTTCCTGTGCACACACTCTCATCACTCCCCACCCCACATTTTTATACATTTGGGTATCGTTTCCGTTTTGAAGTTTTCAACATAATTGATGCGGTGACTGCGGTTGTTTGGCTAATTGAAAGCATAACTCAGCGCCGACCGTGATTATTATTTTAATATTTTGTGCGCAAATCATTTAAAATTCAGTATCCGCATTGGTCATCCCACGCGCACACACACTCTGGGACGGACACAACCGGAAATGAGTTTGTTTTCGGCTGATGTGGCAATTATTCGGGGAAATGTGTGCCCAGTGTAAAGTCCGCTAAAATGCCGTAGAGTCTTGGGTTCCTAGGACATGGCAAATCCGATTATGCTTTGAATGCCAAGCGCACACATAACATATCACTCGACTGCATTGTGATAATACTTCCGTTGTTTAAAAGCTCCTGCCGAGGACATCGTTTATTGTCCATTCATTTATCACAGGGGCTCCGGGGCACGGAGCGTGTTTACAAACATCATTAAAAATGTAAATGAGTTTGTTTGTTTGTCCAGTCCGTCAGTTTGCCAGTTTGTCAGTTTGTTAGTCAGTCAGCCAGTCAGTCAGGCTGGCAGGCTGGCATCCCGTGTGGTCAGCTCGTCCGGTGTAATTATTTAGACACTTGGGACATTTGGCTTTGAATTTTGCATGAAATGTTGCTGGCCCGCAGCTGAACCTGTTTGTGTCTCATCTATAATTGATTTTGCTCATGCCGGGAGGTGGATATTTTAAAACTATATTTAACTATTGTAAACTGCCGGCTGACTGACCGTGTGTAGGCTTCAATTATTTATGTGCATTTTATAGCGGCTTTATTGGTAAAGTTTTCGCTAAAATAGGGATTTTGATTAGGGGGCCAGGCCCCAGGTGCCAGTTAAGTCACATCTTGGCAGTTTAAAGTGCCCATTGGTGGTAATTAAGTGCGAAAGTCAGGTCTCGGTCTCGAGTGTGCAAATTTGTGCTACATAAACAAACACACACGCGGAGCACCCGGAGAACCCGGCCAAAAACTTTTCAGGGGCCCAGGAAAAAGTCGTAATGGCGTTGATGACATGATGAATGCTCCACATGAGTGGCGGACATCCGTTATTTTGGGGCCCGAGTGTCAGGGTTGGGTGTGTGTGGGAGTTTTGTGTTTGTGTCAAGACCATTTCCCACAAAGGCGGCAACACTTAAAGCCACAAAAACATGAGTGAAATAGTCAACATTGTCCGTCGAGTGAAAATTAAGTTTAATCAAAGGTGTTAAACTGGTTTATGGCAGAGCTTTCAGTGTCGACAAATTGGTTTAATAAATTATTCCATCAATTATGAAGTGGCTCTGGAAATTGAAAACAATTTTATTTGCAGGAAACTGTGTGGTGCAGCGACCTCGCCAATCGGATCAACTAATTCGTGAGGGCAGCAGCAAGCGGGTAAGTAAATTATTGGTCAAATCAAAAGCCTTAATTGAGATAATTTTAATGCAAACGGCAGAAAATGCCTAGAAATTGTTAGCACACTTAAATGAAAGCCAAATTTAAGTGCAAATTAATATTTCATTCATATTTCGGCCGGGATTTGGTCAGAAAGTGCTTTTTAGCGCATTTACATAACTAAAAGTTAAGCCGGAGAAAAATGGCAAGCTGGCTAAAAGTAGAAAATACGAAAATACCTACGAAAAGCTGCACGTGTTGGCACGTGCTGGGGAAAAAAGGGAAATCATAAAATACAGCTACACATATATGTGTACATATCTAGCAAAGTTAAAGGTTTTTGTTTGTGCCATCATTTAATTATGGCCACACCGGGCGTATACGTAATATACCCGCACAATGCAATTTAATGTTTTCTCTATTCAACGCCATCTCCTTGCGGGCAATTCCTTACTTTTTTTTTGTGTTTGTGTTTCCCTTACAGATCTACTCCTTGGACGACGTGGAGTGCAGCGAGCTGTGCAGCTGCGGCGACTCCCTCACCCTCACCTGCCACGCCCTCTGCGTGCCCTTCGCCCCCTGCCGCACCGCCCTCGCCTTCTACAGCCACGCCTCGCCCGCCTACCAGGCGTTCCGCGGCCGCTGCCTCTGCTACTCGGGCCGCTTCATCTGCATGAAGCCGCCGCTTGGAGAGTACATTCTGCCAGGTGAGTTGGCTACATATCCTTGCAATCCTTGCTGTCCATCCGTCCTGTGTCCTCCTGCCTCTTTTTTTCCTGCTCTTCTGCGGTATTACGGTGGCGTGTCGGGTTCGCTGTGCGTTAAGCACTTAGCGATTATCGCCGGCGACAGGCAATGACGAGGCGGGGCTGTCAGGTGGAATGCAGCTGCATTTTTGTGTGTGCCGCAAGTTAAGGCAGCCCGCCGGGAATCCGCACTTGAAGAATTTAAACTAAGTTTATAGGTTGAGAAAAAAAATGTATTTTGTGAGATGGAAAATGTTACTTTTTCATTTGATTTTATTTAATAATTATAACTACAATAAAACTACATCAGAGGAGCTATAGAAATTACCAGGGCTTACCAAAGGTCTCAATAATTATGATTTAAAATTGTACAAACAAGTTTAGTCTGAATTTGGTAGCTACAAAATTGTTTTTCATACTTAAAGATACATTTTAAATTATTTAAAAAAGCACTAGTGGTTTTTAGAGCATCCTAGTATATAGTTATTCCTTTAAAAATCTTAGTTCCCTTTTAAATTTCAAAAATTTAAAAGATAGAGAATCCTGCAAGGGCAGCTCGTGGCTTTGCTTTAAGGTCTTTTGTCAGGACACCTCCTTGGGCCCTGAGAAGCCACTTGAAAGAGCGTATTTGACACAGAAAAAGGAACTATTGTGGCAGCAGCAAGGTTGCGTGGCTCTTGTCCACTTGCCACTTGCCACTTGCCACATGGCACTGGCACTTGCGTGCGTTTCTGTGCGCGGATTCCGCAGTAAATTACGTTTGCTGCAATTGATGTGGCATTCGCTACATTTTTTGTCCTCTCTCTCTCTCTCTCTCTTGTTGCAGGTGGGGTGTTCCTGCTTTTGGGATACAGCGCCGCCGACGAGGCGCTGCTGCGTCCTCACACGAACCTCGGGGTGCAGGATGCCGTGCGTGCCCTGCAGCAGTATGTAACCACATACATCGATAATCAGGTAAGCCGCCGCCGTCGCCGTTGCCGCCGGTTCGCTTCGGTCGAGCGAACGCATAGTAAAGTATGTCCGGGCAATATATATTAATTGCATTCCATCACCTATCCGCCCGTCCAGACGCAGTGCACCCTCACGCTGTTCAATATGACCGAGGAGAACATAATCATTGCTGCGCGTCTGCCGCACGATGGCAAACTGAAGGATATTGAGCTGCTGCGGAAGGAGAAGGTATGTTGAGATGCCGCAAGCCACTTCATACTCAAACACAGAGAGAAAATAACAATGCAAATAAATTAATTGAATGCTAATTTTAGACTTAATGTATAGCTTAAAATATTTGACTTAGAAATTCTTTTTCTAAGAAAATAGTTCAGAAATCCCTTGAATATCAGTTAAACTAGTCTTCTAAACTTTCTAAATTTTGATAAATATATACACTAGCTATTTTTTCTCTCTGTGTGCTAACCCCGATTTGCTAAAATCAATTTCCCCAAATAATCCAATCGACGACTATGGCTGCTTATCTGTCTGCCCGCAGGACGAGTGCACCGCGATACTGAAGACCATCAGTCATCAAATCAATAGCGAGCACAGCGAGCTGCAATCCCACCGACTGCTGAGCATTTTCAAAATGTCCGAAGTCGAGGTCATTTGGCCGGAGAGCACGAGTGCGGCGGCCCGGAGTGGACACGGTTCCGTCTGCCAGTTCGCCAGCGGCGGTGGCTGCCACCGGCTGCTCTATGTGACGATGCTGGCGATGGCCGCTTACTTCTCCAGCTGGACAGCGCTGTGTGTGAGCGATGTGGCTTGGACATGACAGCCGCATAGCTGAAGGATTCAAGCAAGGACAATTGCATAACTGTACGTAGTAGATACTCGTGGGGGGAACACTCATACGGAGAAGGAGAGGCGAACGATAGCGTTAACTATAAACTATAATGATATGGTGCATACTCTTAAGCGCCTCCCATGGCATAGCATAATCGTAATACTGTGTTGTATACATTTAGGGGCTAGTTCTGTGTTTTCGCTGCGATTATTGTGAAGCTTTGTTGTTGACCCTTGACGATGTTGCTGTCCCTTTTGATACGAACGTATGTATGTGTGGATTACGGGATATACACAAACTTATATAGGACATACGCATATACATATAGAACTCAACTAGATTAATCTATCATTTAATGTGAAAACGGAAACTGCTGTCTACATAATAATACTGTTAGCAAATAGCGGAAGGCAAACTCGATAGTTGGATTTGAAGTGTCTGTATATAGAAGGTATTAAGTACTATCCGTAGCTAGTGTTTTATACGGTAAACAATACATATTTCTGCCCGTTCATGCAAAACATTCATTACACACTTTACACACAACACTTAAGACCCACTCATTGTTTGCTGTTTAAGCTCTATCAAGTTCTTGGCTGACCCAATTAAAAAGGAAAATATTAACCGCCTTAACATGCATCCCTCGGATATGCCGGCTTTCACTCTTGATTTTTAATTACATTTTAATACGGCCTGGCCTTCTGCCGGCACAAACAAATAAAAGTCAGGCAAGCGGACGCGAGAACTCACTCGTTTAATACTCTTATGCAAATCGGTATTGTTAATTTATTTCATAGTTTTCCGTTTCATTCGGAGGCGCGAAAACAATTACGGTTTCATTATCAATTATGCGTTCTGCATTTCGATTGTTCGCCGGGCAGCCACGGACGACCACAACCTCGCCTCGTTTCAACAGGTTTCATTGCTATATACTTACTCTATATGTATATCCCTCTGTTCAGTTCGCTGTACATACTCCTACCTACCACTTTGGACTCCTCAATTGACGTAATTAAATACTAACAGTACATATCAATATGAACACCTAAACGAGTTTTACACGAAAATTCTTCTCGAATCTTTTGTACATAATTCTTTATACTACCAAGTAAAAACTATACATAATATTTACAACGATATACAACAAGAAGATACAAGCAACAACCCTATGGAATATGGTATGAGATCTCAATTCAAGTTAGAAAAGAACAGCTAAGTTTAAATGTATATGGAACGAGACTTCAGTTGAGCCTTAAAGAAAATATGTAAAAAGTGAAGGAGTGAACTAGAAACTATTGTAAATAGTGGGGGAGGAAAAAAACAACACCTGAGTGAATGGAATATCTATGAATATTGATAGAGTGTTTGATGCATACTGACACACAACACACACACACACACATACACACTTTACGCCTAAGCTTGACCATTTTGAACAGAGAAGAAGAAGGAAATTTGTAGCAGTGTAAAATGTGCACGTATTGAGAATGGTCACAATCATGAAAAAATGTCTTCCTTAATGCATATACTCGGCGATATGTATTATGTTTATACACATAGAAAAAAAAAATGAAAAAAATATATATACGAATTACCTAAACCTATACCTATACGATATCTGGCAAGACCCCAAGCCTGCGCTTCAGTTAGACAAAAGATAATGTAATATACACACCGAGGGCTAAACAATATCACTCTATCGAATATCCTTGCAAATTATAACACTGTTGACACGAATTAAGAACTAACCGCAGCATATCTAAGTCAAAAAAATATACCCCAAGTAAATATAAATATATTAATTATTAAATATACGTATGCGTAAAGTTATAAACGTTAGAGAGCATTGAAAACTACTTTAATAGTGTCTAGAGAAAGCAACGCTTTAACTTAAACCTAAACAACGGCAGCAGAAAATGTGTAAAGTCTATTTCTATTGGGAAACCTGCTTGAGATATCATCTAGCTAATTATTAGACGAATTTAAGGCAAAACTAACCTATCGAGCAGCTCGTGTGTCCTTAGAAATTAGGGATAATTAGTGGAAATTGTTCGGGCTATCGAAATTCAGTTAATTTGCTATCCAATCCGCATCGTTTTATGGCCAACTGAAGCAGCAACTAAGTCGTTATATATACATAGTTTCGGACCATATCAGTGACGGGACAAGTCGAGTGTATTGTTTCATCCCAGCCCATCCCGTCCCCCCTCTATCATCTCTATCCATCACTCGCACTCACTGGGTGCGGACAAAGCGTAGCTACAATGTAAAGTACCGTTAAAGAATGATGAAAAACGAAAGGGAAATGAAGAAATGAAGAAAATTACAAAATAGTCGTCGCATTAATGTAAAAAGCAGGCAAAGGGCAAAAGGAAAACTAGCATACTCAAATAGCAATCTGTAGCAAGGATACGTATAAATTCCAGGATAGCAAAATCACAAAGGCATAATAGCAAATAAACGTAGGGCGCAGGGGGAAAACTTTGAAAATTATGCATGGGGAATTCAAGAGAGGCGACGCACTTCAAGTTTAAAGCTGTAAGTTGGAACCTAAGCAGTAAACGATAAATAAATATAAATAAATATACGATATGTTAGGGTGCATACGAGGGAGTGTATGTAAGTATGTGGGCTTTATGTTAGCGTATACAAAACAACCGAATTGAGGTACATGGATAACGTTAAAATTAAATATAAAAAAAACACTATGGAATAAAGCAAAGCGAATGGCATATTTGTAATAAAAACAATGTAAGTGAAACAAACAAGAAGAACAACAGCAGAAAATAAAGAAAAACAAAATAACAAAAGTATAGACAGTAAAGATCGTGACTCTTTATTTTGGGTAATTATGGTATTAAATGGGTGAGTGAAAACGGTAAATAAGTATGGTTAGTATTTTCACCACTTTGCTTATTCCGAGGTCGGATTAAACTATGGTATAACTTATTTAAATTAATCCTGAAAATCGTATATTTAAAGATACTAACTAATACTATTCTACAAATTCTGCATAACCTTTAGCACCTTTTTGGGAGATTTTAAAACCCTACTGCTTTTGGTTGCCTATTTCTTTAATATCCTTTTATTCAATCTTTTTCTTCAACTGCTCGATTCGAATCTTTCTGGGTCACATGACTCGCGATGCGCACTTCATTATTGACCCCCAAAACGCCTCCGAGCGATCGGCAACTAAGTATGTGACACTATCGAAGGGAACAATGCCGCGGCTACAATACAACACAATACCAGGGAGTGCCCTGGAAGATATAGGGGTGCAAACTACAAAGACAGCGCAATAAGGAGAAGTCCTTCTTGAGCGGCAAGCAAACAAACACAACCACACACACACACACACACACACTCAGTGGGAGAAGAAAACAACAAACAAGGGCAAAAAGGCGGCAGCAGAAAAGCAAAATGAACTGGCTGAAAAGAAAAGCCAACCACACAATGCCTTTGTAGTATGTGGCAGGGGGGGCATGGAACAAAAGATGAGCCGAAGACAAAGACACTTGCTCAAGGCAACGCCGTTTCATGGCTTAAACTCAAGGTCCCTGGGAACCACTCGAATGCACTCCACATAGCCCCACACAACCACCAACCCAGCAGAAACACACCCCGGCTCGAACAACAAAGACTAAGGTCAATCATTGGAATTTTGCCAGTTAATTCGCATACAAAAGGCGGTGGCCCAGAAGAGAATGAAAATAACACGAGCTTCGCTCTGCTTTCCTTTCCACTATTCCTCTGCCTCCCTGCAAACCCGCCTGCCTGCCTCCCCCTTGACCTGCCACGCCCAGTGGCATGCTGAGTTCGGCATTTATACTTCCACTTAATTAGGTAATAAATGATTGAAGAAATTATGTCTAGACGTGAGGACAATTCCGATGCCTTGGCCGCACACACACACACACACACACACTCTGTGTGAATTCATTCCTGGCACGTGAGGGGTTAAAATGTTGCGAATTTCCACACAATCACACACTGGGGCACACACAAACACTCACACTCACTCACATGACATCCATTTGAATAGAATTTGTATTTCATTCTCTCCGTGCTGCCCGTGATTTGAAAGCAGGCATAAATTGTAAACAATTTCTTTTTGATTCAATTTGTATAACCTGCTGCCGCTAAGTGGCAATGCTTTTATACGAGACGCTTGTGCAGGGCATATGTATTTATTTCGCATTTTATATCGCGTTCAGGGGAGAAACGATGCCTGAATAGCAAAACCGAGAGTGAATCGTAATGAGTGCGGGGGCGAATGGGGCGTATACGCGATGCGGGCTTTGCCAGTTCATTAATATGGTGCAAATATGTTGAAGGTCGATGATATGAGGCATATACTGTGTACACATCTAGGGGTACAGAAAGAAAAAGGTGGTACTAAAAACAAATGGAAATCAAAACTACTTCCCTGTGACTTTAAAATAGAACGAGATATAACAAAAAGAAAAAAACCAATGCCGATCCGGCTCGAAGGACCAAAATGAAACGACAATTTAATTAAAAAGCTGTCTTGATTGTTTGTCTTTGAACTTGACTTCAGACTTGTTTTATTTTGAAATATCTTCGCTCTAAATTTGATAAAAGTTATAGACTTTGAACTTCAAATATATTAATATTCTTAAACATCAAACTTTAAGAAACTATAAAAATTATGATAATGTATATTTTTTTATTCAGTTTTTTCTTAGTTTACTACAATTTTTATGAGAAATATACTATGTAAATTGTAGTATTTTTCCCTCTGTACAGTACTGGGCCTGGTCGTTGTTGCACGCACATTTATCAGGCGGCAATGATTACGTGTTTGCCATTTTATTGCTAAAACTGTTGCGCCTCTTTGTCTGCTCCAGTAGTCAGCTCTCCCTGTCGCCTTGCTCCCCTTTCTTCCCCACTCCTGGGGTAAGTGGGTCTCTGTCTGTTTGTGACTTTGTTGCCGCTGCTGGCTTTGTTCTACTTGGAATTGCCTTTTATTTTGTGCTAATTGAAGTTGCTGCCATCATATTTTTTTTTTACCCACACCCCCAGTCTCGCACACACACACATATGTCGGCCTGGGTTTGCTTTTATTGCCGCATCTATGTTTTGCCTGTTTTTGCAATTTTAATTAAAAACGTGTTTATAACAGCGCAAAATGCTGATGAGTGAGCAGAATAATTTATTTCGAATATATGTGCACACATATGGAAGGCATAGAGAAAACCAGGCTAATATAAAGGCTAATAGTAAGTGCACGGTGTTGGTTCATTTGAAACGCCGCTAATTAATGACAATTTTCTGTATGGGCTTTAGTATGTAAATCCATTTACCAGTTTATCCTCTCAGCGTAAAAGATTATCGTGGCACAGAAAATATATTTTTTAATATATTCAAATGGGGAATGTGAACAAATAAATTTACAGGCCATTTAACATTTTTTTTCTTGGAGTGAGCTTTTAATTGAAATCAAGAAAAAATTTCATTAATTGCCTGACAACGGCCAAGGACGAGCCAAAAATAAAAAAGGAAACCTACTTAAAGTCGAGCAGGAATTCCTATCGTTGTGGCCTGAAAGCATGAAACATTTTTCGCTGCAATTTATTGCGCATAAGGTGGCGAACACGCTCTCACACACTCCTCAAACCCTGCCATTTACACATTGCGAATTCCTTTGCATAACGCTGTGGGGAATGTATATTGCCAGGATGCCGAAGGAAGAAGCCACGGCCACAAGGAGATATGCACCGCAGCAGCATCCTCAGCTGGAGACGCCGGCGCTCCGCCTCAACATCAGAATCAGCAGAAGCCACACCACAAAGAATTCAATTGAATTGATATTCAAATGCGCTTTGCCGGTGCTCTCACACAGAGAGGCATCCATTATTTGTCGATTTTACACATGGCACATGGCAAATGTAAGGGAAAAATGTACGACCTGCTGAATAAAAAGAAAAAGGAAACGAATAAAAAGAAAGCCATGCATATATAGAGGTATCCGAGGGAAGTGCGAAATCCCAGTTCTAGTTTTCATTAGTGCATTTTCACCCACTCCTACTCCCCCGACCTGACCCAGCCCGGCCAATGATCACTGAGCCCTTTTTGATGGCTTCGATTGCTTCGGCGGACTGCGAACAATTTTTGCGCCATTTGCCAAAAAAAGCCGGAGAGCCAGCACCTTTGGTCCCAGCGAATGCAACAAAACATGGCCAGGACTCCGAGGAGCTGCATTTGCATAACTCGCTTCCCCAAGGAACAAAAAACGGGGCTGCTGAAGTGGGGAAAGCTGATGCACTGGAGAATAAGTTGTATTCTCGTCTTAATATTAATATTTGGATTAGTAAAATGGATCGATAAATCGTAATATATTCAAATGGAAGAATAAATTGCCTTCTGCAAGGGTATTTACTCAGGTTGAAAGGCTCGTAGGACAAAACTAAAAGGACAATCTAAATAAAAACAACACTTCATTGGTTAAGTTTTTGTTTTAATTTTAAAAAGTCTCCCCTTTAACCATTGTTTGCAGTGCATTATCAAAGACAGATAGACAGGCTGAGGCTCAGCGTTCGATGCGCGCCAGACAAGCAGCCAAGTGCAGAAATAACACAAAATAGATGGTGATGCGATGGGGAAAATAATAGAAGCGGAATGGGAGCAAAAAAAAAGAAGTATATGTATGCATTCTCCTTACCAAGAACGTATACGTAAGAAAAACTGCTAAGGAGCCAAATACTCGAACATTTGCAAACGCGGCAAAGTAGCGAAAATTTGCAAATTGATTGCATTCCTGTGCCTGCGCTCCAGTTGGGTTGGGCTTGAGCTCAAATATGAAATCTTTGGAGGAGTGCAAATTTCGCACATTTTTTCGGTGCAACTGTGGGAATGTATTCTTGGCTTGATTTTTGGCTGGCAAAAGAATCGAAGGAGAAACAGAATTGGCAAAACAAGAGTCAAATACCTAGAGCATGCAATAGTATTACATTCCTTACAGAATATGTTGGATATGCTGTTTCAGCGCCAATCGAATTATGCAAATCTCGAGATTAATTACGGACAGCAGAGAGCAGAGCACAACTTTAAATCAATTTTTTCTTATACTCCGCTTCTTGCTGTGCTGCTCTGTGCTTTTTCTTATTTTATTTGTGCTTTATAAAATATTCAAACACTTTGACACACTTTGTCTGGCGAGGAGCAGAGCAGATTTCGCAGGGGCAGGATACACAACACAAGACCCGAACGGAACAAGGCAAATTTTGTCGGCCAACAAAATGACACTTAGTGCAAAAACAGGAGAACACATGCCTAATAAATAATTCAGTGCGCAACAAGCGGACAACAAGCGCACTTGTGGCACCATCACCATTGAAACACCACTGGAACACCATTGGAAACACCACCACTGACCTGCCACCATTGCCAACTCCATTCGCCTGACCATCCCCGCCAGCTGTTCGGGATCTTTCACAAGAAGATGGAAATCCAGTCGGATGTGTCCGCTCAAGTGTTGCGTGTTATGCGATGTCCTTCAAGACGGACGTTATCCCAAAAGTCCGGCGCTGCGGAGTCCGGTGAGACATATGCGGGTCATTTGCCGGGCGAATGAACCAAGATGAGGCAGAATCATATTTGAAGGATGCTCTTCTATCTGCGCTTCTCCGTTTTGTCGTTCTGTTGTTGTGCTGTGTTCAAAAGAAACGAAACAATTCAATAAAATAACACGAAAATCTAATACTGAGACACGGAAATGCTTTTAGTCTGGACGAAAATTCGTCAAAATACAAACCGGGCAACGTTCCGCCCCCATCCACTAAGTACGTACCCCCCACAATTCATGTTGTATCTGTGAATTTGAGTGAGTATCTGTATCTACAAGATTCACCTTTGCTTTGTTTCCCCCAAAAAGTTTGCCATGGTAATGAGCAGCTTCACATTTGATTTATTAGTGCGTGAGTTTTATTGATATTACCCAAAACCTGGGGAATATACACGAAAATAATTTTGTCAGAGGTCATAAAAGTGAAAGATGAGCCTCGAAAGAAATCATTTAGCATCACGATTAAAATAAATCATAATGTATAGGCCGAAATTCGTCCTAGAGAGGCGTAAAGAGGCCGGGAATAAAACTAAGCGAACATATGCAAGTGCCAGCATTACGTATACGCCACGTAGCCGGCCACGTCCAAGCGAGCTCTACAGACGGCAGCAAACAGGCTAAATGCAAACAGACAAACAAAAATGATTTATAAATTGGCAAGACGTGCATAAAATGCTGAGCAGCAACGGGAGGAGCTGGAAAAAAAAGAAAAAAACATTTCCACTGCATACGTAATGAGCCTCCGAGCGGATACGATGATTCCCTGGCCCAGACCCGAGACTGGACTGGGCCGGGCCGGGAAGTGGCATTTAAATGCGCGCATTTATTCACTTATAAATGCTACAAATAAAAATATGCTAAGGGAAATATGCTAAAGAGTCGGGGACTAGTAGAAAAAAAGCGTAGAAAAAACCCAAAAACCGGGCCAAGTGTGTGAGTGTGGCCGCAACTTACTGCAGAAAGTGCCATAACTGTGTGTGTGTGTGTGTGTGCCCCACTCCTATCCCATCTTTAAATCTCATTTGGCCCGCAGCGGCAGAGGAATTCCTAAAAAATGTTCAACTAAACCGAGGAGGAGGGAAGCAGAGACCACTTTCTGGCACGCTGACTTGGTTACTGCCGGGCAAAAGTAGCTGTTGGCTGTTAGAAGAGGAAGCTGGCCAGAGATACTATCGCCATGCCATGCATGTCGCTTCACACCAGCACACAGGCACACACACACACACAGATACTCCACACACATGCACGGAACGCACGCACATATGCCATGAATTTCATTTAGTCCGCACGTGTGTGCGTTAGTTAATATTGGCCACGTTGTACGTTACGCGTGTGCCTGTGTCTGTGGGCCTTTAAATTACCTCAACCATAAAGTAAACTTGCTCCGAGCAGCAGCACAAACACATGGCAATATGTTGTTGATGGCATTTTAAAGATGATGCTGCCTTTGTAGGATATTTTAATTAGTTTAAATCACCTCGGCAATGGCAATAAAGACACACACACATGAATATAACTGCAAATAATGAAGCAATCAGAAAACAATCAAAGTTGGGAAAGGATTCAGGTAAATATCAAGCCAAAAATAAAGCTATTAGTCTTAGCTGCACAGGGGATAATGTATATTTTAACTTTTAATGATTCAACGGCTAATTTAAATATATTAGGATAATAATTAAATTTATTGGTCCTTCGAGCCAGATTCTCTACACCCTAAAATTATTTACAAATCTCAATAAAATACCTGTTTCTGTCGGTGTATCCCAGCTGAAAAGTGTATAAACTGCAGCTCTTAACCACCCCTCACCCGCCAGCATTCTTTAATGGCTGGCATGTGTCTTAGAGGGCGAAAAATCTGAGACTAACGCTCCTCTGCCACCGCCGGGCTCTGTGAAATTGCGTTGCATATTAAAAGCAAGCTCGACGCCGCCACCGCTCGGCCAAAGTCTTTTGGCCAAGTCTTTGGGAAGCAATGATGATAATGCGGCACACGTGCACTAAAATGCAAGCACTTGAAATATTTATAAGCTGACTGGCAGATAAATCAGAGGCGCCTGCACTCAAGCTGTTGTGCCAGCCACTAGCACTAAATGAAGAAAAATGAAGCGCGCCGTGTTGCAGCAGGTTTTAGGCAAGAAACTGTCAAACTGCCAACAGGATATCTAGTGGATGAGGATCCTGTTGCGGCTAAGGAGGAGGAGGAGGAAGAGGAGCAAGAGTGGCAGTGGCTGTGTGCACTTTACTGATGGATTTGCCTCGCCGCCACAGCTCCCCGATTGATGCCGCCAAAGAGAAAGTCGAGGCCAAAAACCAAAAGCGTCCAAAGGTCAAAATTTATGCGCGGCGAAAGTGTTGACACAGAGTGCATGGTGATGATGTGTTTAAATATTTTATGTCTCCAAAGATGCGCATAAATATTTGAGTGCCAAGACGTGTTCTGGTCTCCCAGAGGGTCTCATTAGCCAACAAACTATAGAAGCCGAGAATCTACCAAGTATATAAAGTGTCTCGGGACAAAAGCATCAAGTAATTTCTACTTAAAATACTAACTTTAGAAACATGAGTGTTAAAGATATCACAATTCAATAACATCTTACTGTCCTGGCCAAATGCTTATTATTTATTGCAAAGATTGTTTATAATATATTGCTGAATTGAAAATATTTTGTCAACAAAAACTCTTTCAATTGAAAATATTCAATAATTTCTTGTAAATCAGTGGCCTTTCTTTGCTTTCTTTTATTTTTTGAATGTCGAAAGCCAAGACTTATTCCTTTCATTTCACTAACCTGACACCAAAGGCTTTATTTTTATTAATTTCCAAATAATATAGAATAAACTTGAATATACTTTTCCTACAGTTTAAAGGAAAAAAAAGTATCTTCTTTATTTTATTTATTTGTTTTTTTTCTGATATCGAATGAATTAAATAAGCTACACTTGAAGAAACTTTTGAACGTCCAATTAGTTGGGTGTAAGAAGGAAAAAAATGAACTACGCTTACGCGTTGCCGGGAGACCGTGTCCCATCTTCCTTTAAGAACCCACCCATCTCCCGACTCTTATTTACATGTCAATTGTAAATTGTTTTCCATGTTATCGTTTTATTTTGTTGCTGCTTTTTTTTTTCGTTGAACACTTTTCACTTTAGTGATTTGTTGTGCTCTTTGTTTATCCGGAGAAATCGAAAACATGTCAAGCACTTGCCGTATATTGAGGCATGTGTGTCGGCGGCGTCTCCTGCGAGGGGATAAGTATGTATATTCCCCCAGGTGGCTCTCTCGCTGACAGACTGCCGGGGATTTAAAGTGACAGTGATCTGGGCTGGGCTGGGCTGGGACTGGGGCTGTAGGCAAATCTCTTCGGCTAGGCATTCCATTACCCAAAAAGAAGAAATCACAACAACAACAAAAATGTATCAAATGTCAATCTAATTTCATTTTTACGCTCGACCAGATCTGCAGAAAGCCGCTGCTGCCTCGCACTTTCTACATATATATTTATATATATATATATATATATGTATGTACATATATAGATTTCTCAACAATTTGACAAATCGCATGTTGACATTTGTTGACATATCTCACATACACACTCACGTACATTCCATTGGAAAAAAAAGGGAGCACAAAATGGGAACGTGACAAAGAGCACAATCCTGTTTCCCCATTGATATCTCGCAAACTGGCAGAAGGGGCTACAACAATTCTAAATCACTGATGACGCCAATGGATGGCAACTGTAAAACTCAATGAATTGGAAAATGTTTTGTTAGCTTTTCCATCAACACTCGCACACTTGCACGACAACAAAAAAAAAAAAGAGGAGAGCGCCAGGTGAGCACAAAAACGTTGCCCAATTGGCGAAATTAAATCGAACCAACGATTGTGCTGCCACACAAATTGAATAATTATCTACAAATATAAAACGGGGGATTGTGAAATATTTGCTTGAGGCTTGCTTTATTTAAATTTTGCATTCAAATGGAATTGGACAGAAGGTGGAAAAAAAAGGAGGGCCAAAGGCGAAGATTTATAAAATCATTCTAAATTTCCTGGTTTCACCCAAAATTTATGCACACAAATAAAATGAGAGTAAATTGATTTATCTGCGGCGAAAGGAGTCTTCCTGCGGTGAAGTGGAGGGTAGAAAAGGGAGGCCAGTGCCCTGAAGGGTCCACCTTCATTCACTGGGGACACATTAGCCGCGAGTCTCACATAGTGGCACAGGAATGCAAATAGCTACACACAGAGAAAATTATATAAATCAATTAATTTTAAATTTTAAATTAAATATCCTTTTCTATAACAAAACAATATATTTTGCTTTTGGTCTAGAGCAGCGGAGGGCAGGAGATCTAACGGTTTGAGCCAGCTGCCTCCGAAAAAAGCAGCGTGAGCAAGTTGAGCCACGACATGCCCTTCGCTGGTCTAAAGTAACCTTTTTATCAATTTTTGTCGACAAGAACTTGCAAGTTAGGTTCTAATTCAGCGATAAACTGCTAAGAACCTTTTTATATATCTTAAAGAAAATATTTCTTAAATATTATTTTCTAATAATAAAAAGAAAATTATACTCAAATTTGAATAAAATTCTTGTAGTGTAACCACATACGCATGCTAATACGCTCGTAAAAAGGCAATTTCCACAAATTCAACGCACCTCAGCCA
Organism: Drosophila orosa; assembly: GCA_018904745.1. NCBI lineage: Eukaryota > Metazoa > Arthropoda > Insecta > Diptera > Drosophilidae > Drosophila > Drosophila orosa. Next base: position 17,756 of record JAEIIH010006064.1, read on the forward strand.
CCTTACGCATTTGTTTTTGTATTTTTTATTATTTGTTTTTGGGGAGGGCGAGAGCCGCTAACTCAATTTTCTATTTGCAAAAATTTCTGGTTCCATTGTGGTTGGGCCTGAGGTCAGAAGCGGGTGGCTGTGGGGCGTTGGGAGTTGAAGGTGGAGGCAGGTGGAAGGCAGGGGCAGGCAGGTGCCGAGCCCTGTCCATTTGGCCACCAGCGAGGCATAACTTATGCCGCAGATACACACGCACACGGGCGGGCGTTTTGCATACAATATGTCGGTGTGGGTCCCAGCATACATTTATTTCAATTTTTACAACTCGGATGCCATTCCTCTCGCTCTCCACGCCTCCTCCCACGCTTTCCCAGCTTTCCCTGCTTTCCCCGCTTTCCCTGCCAGCGGCGCTCGTAATGCGCTTTAAGGCATCGACATTGGCTTTCGTATCGTTGGCGGTTCTGCGTCCGCTTTACGATTACGTTTTACAAGATTTGCATAAACACTTTTATCGAAATATAAATGACTTAAAGTGCTTTGAATATATAAGCATGCATGTAGTATATGCCCTTCTCAGAGGCTTATATATTAGCTAAGTGATGAATGTGCTTGATGTTGGAAAATTAAAAAAGATACGAGTCGAACTTTTCTCAAATTATAAAAAAAAATGGATTAAATTTATTCTAAGAATAAATTGACTGGTTAATATAAGAGTTAATAATCTTAGATTGTAGGATAACTATAATTCGTGGTTATAAGTTGGGCAATTTCTCAAGCTGAATATCCTTCGCATTGCCTTCATGAATTTTGCAATTCTCGGGCGTCACATTACGCGCTGCTTTTATGGCGTCACTTTAACGAGCTATCAGTCCCGAGCTTTGTTTGGCCAGAGGTGTATTAAAAAGGATATGGGTATTGGTCGACGGATATTGGCTAGACTTTTGTGAGGGAGGTCTGCCCAAGTGGTTAAAGAATAACTTAAAAGGTGAATAATTTCAGGTAAAAGTATTCAGATCGTTGTGAAAGGGAAACTTGGAGATCCTTAAATAGCTTAAAAAATATAACAGTAACCGAAGAAAAGTAAGTTTATAATTTTAGTTATAAATAATGTTTTTTTCAAGTTCAAGTCGTCTCTGAAATTGCCCAAGAATATTTCAACTGGTTTGGTAATCCCTAAGTCAATATCATTTTATTTAAGACTTTTTTTGCTGAGGGTCTTAGAGTTCAGAGACAGAATTTTAAGTTTATTACCTTAAATTTGTTTAAAAAATCTTAGAAAACAATTTTAAAAAATTGTCTACTCTTGCTTTAAATGAAAAACCATTGTTGGCCAACATATTTAAATATCGGAGCCAATAATACTTTACAAAAGATCTCGTTTTGCCACTTCTAAGAGATCTTGCTGGGTCCTTACACTCTCGGAAGGCCCTCATTCTGCAGTAACCCTGACACAGATCCTGATCTATTTCCCCCTTGATGGCCTCCATTTGGAGTCCAATTCGATTGTGCGTTGGATCTTCCTATTAATATTGCCTATTCGAGAATGAATGGGGCTATGGTATCGCAAAACTGATTACAGATCCCACAGGGCCCACTTTGCGAGGCAGCAGCCACACCCCAGAGATACTGGATATCCCGGCAATGAAATGCATAATAAAAACTGCCAACGACAACAAACTAACAAAAGTCAAAGCAATTGTAATAAATGACAGTCAGACATCTGCCAAGTGGCCAAAGCAGCAGGAGGTGGGAGGTGGGCGGTGGTTGGTGGGTCGTGTCCTGGCAAATGCCAGCTCTGCAAATCCCTGTCCGCCGTCCTGCAACGAACAGTGATATCCACTCCAAATGGCGTTCCCGGCTGGGTAGGAAATTTTCTAGCATTTTGGCATCATTAGCATTGATTTATGATTAAGTTCAACCTCAATTTTCAGTTAAATCGTTTTCCTTGCCAGCCTCGCTTTTGCGCTTGTGCGTCCTTCCCCCCTTTTTCGACCCTCCGAATATCCTGGTGAAAACTTGCGAACTGCGTGGGAGGTGGAGCAGTAGGAGGAGGATGAGAAGGAGGAGGAATGGGCATTGAATCCTGCTAAGGAGGCTGGCAAAACGTCGAAAACAAGAAATCAGAAAATCAGAAGTAGCTGCGATTCTCACAATCGGACGCACTGATGTGTATAATGATCTTTAGCCGGGATTTAAAACGGATAATAAATAATAAAAATACATGGCGATAGAGGAGGCCGCAGCGGGGGCGGAGACAGCCGAGAGTCCTGAAAGGAATCCGAGCTTACTATAAGTCGGAGCTCGCGCCGCGCGCTCTCTCTTATAAAAAATGAATCGTTAAAAGGCCGAAAAGGAATATAAATGTTCGTTGCCACAACAAATCAAAAAAAAAAGAGAGAAGAATAAGAAACCGTAAGGCCAGAAACGGAAAAATAACGCAATATTCAAGAAAATGTAAGTCGGATATGGAAGACAATGCTTGACAATGCCCATGATATATGATGAGCCACTCTCTTTGTGGCCCCTCCCCAGAGCCTCTGTAGGCCTCGACAGATTGAAATTGAAATAAGAGCAGAAATAGAAATAGAAATTGAAGCAGATAGAAAGTTTAGTGACGAGTCTCCTGTATCATTGCAAATAAACCGATATGAATGATGTTGAGTTGAACAAATGCGGCTTCATAATCCTGGCAGAGCAGCCACCACTCCTCTCCATTTGAATAATGTTGTTCAATAAACAGAATTGCCTTCATTCAGCATTGGCATCCCCATTGATTTCATCATCATCCCACCAAGAAAACTCAACTCACATTGTTCGCTCTGTCTCTGGCTATGGCTATGGCATTTTTCTCGATTTAAACGAATGCCATACACCGACGGAAAAAGGCGAAAAAAAAAAGAACAACACCAGTACCAGCACCAGCACCAGCCGTATTGAAATATGGAATAAGTTAAAAGGATTTATTAACTTTTAAAAGCTCCGCAGCACACAACAATGGCAAAAAGGACCAGAAGCAACGACAAATATTGTATGTTGACTTCGGAAAATGCCAAAGGTACTCCTCCATGGTATCGGAATGTCAGCACGTTGGCATGGTGGTCCCTTTAATACGATATGTTGGATTTATGCGGCGGCTTCACGGCCTTTTGTCGCTCAATCGGAAATTGCTCATACGCAGAGTGAAAATAAGCCAAATAGGAGAAGGAAAAATGTGCAATGGCACTGATCATTTTCTCTTTGCCATGCCAAAGACTTCCCTAGAGACATGAGCAGGATATATGAAGTAGATAAACTTGCAGGGCTCACAGGAAGTAGTGTCAACTATAGTATTGTTTATTTAAAGTTGTACACTTTCCACAATAAATTATACAGAAACATTTCTAGTGAATTAAAATCTTTTCCATTAATTCCTAACCTTTAAATCAACAAATTTGTTTTCTGATAAAGTCTGGCATTTTTCAAATATACAAAAAACCAACTAGGGGGTCGGGGTCGACGGCTGCCTGGGGTAAATAAATACATAAAAAATGCTCTCCTTTGTGGCTCTAGCACTGCCATATATCCTTTATATAATAAACATCACCTACACTCGATTCGCAAAAGGTTTAAAGTGGTGCAGCAGCCTCCATATTCGTGAATAAATTGTGCTGCCAATAAAAAATATAGCAAACTCAAACAAAAATGCACACACACACACAAAGCACATAAATTGGCTTTCTGTCGCCAAGGCAGCAGCAGCGACTTATTTGTTGGGAGTACCGGAGTCCCGATCCCGATCTAGAGCCCATCTCCCTGCAACATGGTGCATGTTGCATGCCAACCCAGAGATGCGGAAACCCACTGGCTTTGGGAATAAATAAACCCGCTGCACCGACTGCGAGTACGTCTGCTGCTGCACTTGACTCAGCCAAATAGCAGCTACTTTTACGGCCATGGTCAGAATAAAGAGCACTTTGAAAAAAATAACATATCTTAGTAGAAAATTACATCATTGTAACGTCTATGAAACTACATTTTGCTATTAGAAATTTAATTAATTAATTATTTTGGTTTACTTCTTGTAAATGACACAATATTCATATCAAACTATCTCTTATTTAATGATTTCAGAGGAAAAACAAAATACACCAAGAATGAATACCAAAAATGTTTGCGAAAATAGGTCCACTGATCTATGTAAAAACTTATATTTAGATATTAAAATATACTTTTATATCAATATATGATATCAACAATACAGCGTCATAGTACACTATGGTATCAACAAAGAAATAAGCAAAAATGTATTGTCATAATAATATAGAATTTGTATGAT
>JAEIIH010006084.1:0-10362 GCA_018904745.1 Drosophila orosa
AATCTTTAAATACTATAAAAATAATATTAATTTTAAGACATATCATATATCATATTTCATAAATCAGAATAATAATTTAGCAATTATTTTTTTAATATGAAAGGTTTAAATACTCACTGACTGTGCATAATTTCTTTATGTGCATCCAATTTTCCGCCCGCTGTGACTGTAGACATTTTTAACACACTTTCCGGGGGGCACTCACGCATTAAGCGTGACGATTATATGATGAATGGCGATAATACCTACAGCTCACCCCTTTTTGTAAAGCTGCAAAGTTCCCCCCTTAACATTCCTTTCGCCGCACATGATGTCCGACTGCGTCACAGCGGGTGTGTCAATCAATTGTCTGTGAGCTATTTTCGAGTGTCCTGCCTAGACTGATTGTCTTTCTGATGGAGAATGCACATCGCTGGGCTGCACAATAATTAACCGAAGTTCTCCTAGCTGGTAGCCACCCAATAAACAACAACTACAGCTGGCTTGAATCACGTGTTTACAATCCCTACAGCTGCTTCGGTGCTTCTCATCATGCAGGGCATGTAAAAAATTCAAGCACGAGCTTATGAAATATTTGACGCCATGTGCCGGGAGTGTCGTCACTCGCATTTTACGACACGCCAATGATGGCCGTCGTAAAAAGACATAAGAAGTACAAAGAAGTCCTCAGGAAATTGCGACAAAAACAGTCTACAGATGCGGATTCAAATGCTCATCCTTTAAGGGCTTTGGTTTATAAAGTTAAACCTTCTTTTCAATTAAATAACCATATACCATAAGGACTTAAATTCCATTTAAATTATTTATTAGAGGAAATGGGAAAGAGTCTATCTTTGGGCATTAAAAATGAACAAAATCACCTTTCCTCTCGTTTTGTTACTTTCCTTATTGCTAATTGCCTTTTCCCGTAAATCTTTTTGGAAAAGTTAACAACGCGAAGGCTGAAATATGTCTACTTGGAGATATGGTTCAGACTTCATGCCGGAAACCGTCACGCAGCGCAAAATGGCGCAACTTCCGCTCGAGACTTGTCAACTAAAAAGTGGCGGACGACCAGACTTCGCTCTCGACGTCTCCACTGGCCGCCTGATTTATTGCACTTTAAATTTGGCGACATTTTTTCGTTGCATGTCGTTTATCTTCATTGCGAATGCCAAAAACTAAAGCGCACGAAAATTTCTGCCCATGGCCCATAAATATAATGGAAGAAAGTATATGTACATTCCATATAGTGTTGTGTTTGTGCACAGACAAATCCTTATCAAGCTCTGGACTTGTAATTTTCTAAAAGCTTACTTCAGAGTTTTGCATATTTTTTGCATGCGAAATGCATCAACAAAAGAGCGAAGTGCCTTCGAGGAGACTTTAGGCCAGAGCCATGGCTTTCTTTGCATTTATTTTCAGTTAGTACACTTTGCTGTTTAAAACACAACCTAAATCAGTTCTCACAATAAATTGAAGTGAAAGCTGCTTTATGAAAGCAATAACATTTTGACGAGGTTCTGAATTTACAAATAATTAATTAAAATATGCCATAATCTGCTAAAACTTGTGCACATTCAACAGCCCAGAGTTTGTTGAGTTTTTAATAACCACTAAAATCTCTAGTAAGTCAATTTAAAGATTCAAATATCTGTGGCCAGGCAAAGGGAATTTAAATAAAAGAAAATCGTATGAATATTGAGTCATTGCATTCCACAGATTGGCCGCAGCCTGTCAATTTAACCACATTTTAATGATTTGAAGTCGAATGCCCGGTGGTCATGCCATTTTCGGGTTTGCCTAAGACCTATGCTAAACCCAAGACCCATCATTTTGAGGCAGAGAAGTATTAGCAATTTGCTAAATGCATTTTATGGAATGGGCAAACTATCTGGCACGTCACATGCACAGCGGATTACTCATACGCCCCATAAACATCAGCGCACGAAATGTGTTTGGGCGTCTCTATTATATATAAGCACTGTATATATATTTTTCTGTCTGGACTTTAGCTGCACCTAGTTTGGGGGCTTAAACGAAGCGCGAAAAACGCCACTAAATCTTGAGCGCCAATAATTCAATAATTTTACGCTTAAATCATAGCAAATTAACCCATTTCCGGCGTAGACAGCGCCCCATAAATTATGCCGCGCGACGTGAGACTTGTGAAGGCTAAAAAGGTGGCGCTGATGATGACGGCGTTTTCTCAGTCTCCTCTTGGCCGTTGGCTGGGCACGAAGGTTCCCTTTCTGGGTAATACCCTGTAATCAGTTTCGAAATTAGAAAAGAACCAGCTTTAAATTAAAGTGTAGCATAGTTTTATGGGCTGTGTTGCAGATTGGTAGAACTCCTTGTTAACCCTTTAGCATGCTGTATTTTTTTTTTCTTGTCTTTCTCCTTTATCTATCTCATTTTCTTATACATTTCCCTGAAAGAGGTATCAAGTAGTTGGCTCCCTTATAGTTTCAAGTTCGAAAAGAAAATTCAGAATGCCTTTTGAGCGGTCGTGCTGGTGCTTATCTCTGGGGCCAAGAAAGTGGCCAGTTGGGGCGAGACGAGCGAGCAACTTGGTGGATTGCCAGGTGTGAGTCAGTTGATAGTTGTGGCAGTGGCTGAAGAAAAAATAAAAAAAGCAAACCAAAGCGGAAGGAACGAAAACTTTCTACAAGCATTCGCGTGAGCGTGAAAATGGTTTTTCGTTTCGCTGTCGCCCACGACCACGCCCTGCCGCCGCTTTCTCCCATCGTTCCACCAAGACTCTTGAAGGCAATGGGCGTTGGCTTTGTGTTGCGCTTCGCCGAAGACAAGCTGACAAATGCTGAAACGTATCGTATGCCATCTATCATCGTGCATTAGAGCCTCGTCCGTCCGGCAGTCCGCCTGTCCGCCTGTCCGCTTGTCCGTCCGCTCGGCTTTCTGTTTCCGTCGGTTAGTTGGCAGCAAGTTAAGTGCCCGTTCAATGGCCAGTTTGGGCCACGTTTTATGTTACAATGTTAATTTCCTCCTTGGGCCTTGGTCTAGACTCTGCTTAAAACTGATTGCTGCTGCTGCCTCCACTTGCAATAGTCGAAGGGCTGCTACTTGGGGTTTAGGGGCTTAGGGCCTTTAGCGATAGGCAAGTGGGTTCTGGTACCCAGAGAGTGCTAGAGATTTATGCGCCAGCGGGGCAATCATGTGGAATGCATGTTAATTATAGTACATCGAACGAAACCAACCGAAATGAAACGAAATGAAGCGGAGCGACACAGCAAAAAATGAAAGAAATTGTCACTTGAGATGAGGAATCAATGAGATTTTTGAGAATAATAATATGTTAAATCAATGATTACCAATTGAAAAACTCGAAATGGGTGCAGAAACCTTCTCGGAATTTTACTTTTAGTTATCAAAATGTAAGAATTAAAATCATTACAGTAAAAACATTTTTTGTACAGGTGTAAAATAGAACATTTACAACTATAACAGCAAGAAATAGAAATTGTGAAGTTAAAAACAATCTAAATCGTGAAACTTATTGAATATACATTTATTTGGACAAGTTTTTGTGAGTTAATCTCTTATTTTTCCAGTGCAAGGGTAACGAAGCGAGTGAGCCATGTGGGCCCCCTGATCTGGATGTTGTTGCAAATCAATTTGATGTTATTAGTTAATAATTAGAAGCCGAGTGGGGCAGAGGCATTGGCGGCACCACCACCACCACCGCCAGCAGTCGCATCGCATCAACAGCGTCGCGCACTTAACCAGGCAGCCTGGGGTTAATGCATGCGACGTGTTTGAACTGTAAATGAGGTGGAAATGTCAGATGGCAACGGAGGGCGTTGTACTCCTCACCTGCTTCCTGCTCATCGAGTTTAAATCGGTGGCAGTTTGCGGCTCTTATTTATGAGTGGAAAATGTCTGCGAATAATGCCACTTAATGAATAACTCAGCAACAGACGAGGCAATTTACAGTGCCAACAACTACAACAGTGTATTGGCAATAATTTGACAATATTTCCGCACGTGCCCTCCAAACATCCGAGTTACCCCCCAAAAATCTATATGTATATATAGGATATATATACATACATAGGACGAGGACCAGGAGTACCCATCGATCTGCTCTCTCACGCAGCCAATTGGCCGGAAATGTTGCTGCGGCATAATTTGTCAATTGTGCGTGTTGATTTCTGAATTAGCTAATTTGGATTTTAGTTATTAGATGCTGATTACGTGTGTTTCTCCGTTCGCTGTGTGCGTGCAATTTTCTATTTATATTCGTGTTGGTGTGCCCCGAAAATTGCCCTCCCCCCACGCTTTGTCAAATGAGCTTTATAATTATTTTTTAACTATCACAGTTTGTCGATTTCCCGCCAGTTGAGCTGCTTATTTTTGTGGCCGCGGTTTAGCCCAGTTACTGTATGCCAAGCGTATTTCTAATTTTATGTTTGTGCCCATTGTTTGTAGGGGTTGAACGAGGGCATATTCTCTTTAAGATAATAAAATAATAAATTATTTGTTTTCCCCAATATGTATATACAGATTTAACACGCTTTATTTTATTTTTAGCACATATTTACCATTATAATTATATCCTTTGGTGGGTATTTAATATTCTATATCTTTCTTTGTTTTTTCTTTTTTTTTCTGTTAGCTCATATCACATTTGCATTACATTTATGTTTATTTGTTGCAAAAGGCTTTAACCTTCAAAACGTTTAATTAGAAACGTTTGGGGAATTTTTGGCATTAGCAAATTACATTTATTGCATTTATGATAATAAGCGTGTTGTGGGAAAAATGGATCCTCTAATAGATGCCAAATTATTTTCTGATGTACACATTAAGGCGGACTTAAATGTTATTTAGTTTGTTAACACATTTTTCGTGGCCATGTGTATAATTATTATCCCCCCAAATGGAATTTATTTTTCCCTATTGAATAATTATAATTTTTGGCAAATAATTTATTCTAGGAGGATTATTCAGCCAAAACGGAAATGGTTTTAATTGATATTAATATACGGTGAATGGATGTACAATATATATTTATGTTTGCGGCCTATAACTCATATTTTGGATCAGTGCGTGAAAATAATTAAGTGAGTCGTTGATGATATTTCGGCAGAAAATATTGTAGTTTAAAATGGTGTTTTGCATAAATGTATATTTGTTTTTAGATGCTATGCATATATATTATTGACCTGAATAAAGTGGAATCTAGTTTCTGTTGTCATAAATAAATAAATTATGTCTTAGTTGGTGTAGGGACTAATTTAATTACTTTCTATTGTGGGACTACAGATCGTTATAATAATTAAAAACATTCTATAATGTTAAGAATACTATTAAATTTCAATTATTTAATATTTGTAGTGTGTCGTCTAACCACATTATTAGCTCCTAAATCTTAAGGCTTTTCTATTTTCCTAAAACCAAACTGTTCCCATTATTAAACTTCCCACTGCTGAACCCAAATCGTAGTATAATTATTCACTCTTATACTTTGTCGGCTAAGCCTTAAAAAGCTCTCGCTCTTTTAAGCCAAATACTCTTATATATTATTATACAATGATTTTGGGAGTAAAAGCTTTGCAGTAGTGTGAGCACTTCAACTACTGAGAACAGCTGATGCCTGACCAAACCCAAGAATCAAATACATTGTCCCACCTATCCAGCATTTTTTTATCTTGAGAACTTCGTTGCTCCTCAAACCTATAAAACAATAAATAAATATTTGAGACGGTCTTAAAGTTGGATGAGATTTCCAGGAATGTCCAAACATCCGTTTGAAGCAGGTAAGCGGATGCATTTGCCCTTTTGCCGTTGGCAATGGACTTTTGCTTTCACTGGAAAAGCCCACGCGTGACATTTCGGGCAGAAAAAAAGAGCAGAGAAACAAGATCAAGTCTGTTTTTATATCCAATTATTATTGCCATTGATAATATGTAATGCCTGCAGACTAATTCAACAAATGCTCATTGATATTTATATAAGGATATTAAGCGTATGAATATGAAACTGGGAAAAAAGTGTAATCACGAATTTATGTTTTTTTAAGTAAACTGTCCTTGTTTTTTGTGACGAATATTTATTTTTCTACTTGTAATATTCAAAAGAAATAAAAAATGCAAGGATTTAAAAAATGGCCAGCAAATGAATAAGTTTATATGTGATTTTATGTAATAACATTACGTTATCACAATTTATTTTGTAGGAAAAACGTTTAGGAAAATTTCAGTGAAAAAATAAACTTGTAAAAAATACAATGTGATTCAAAGTGATGAAATGGTATGACATGATTTTTAATCCTTTGTCAAAACAATAAGATCCTGAGTTCAAGTCTTTCAAACAATAAACTCCATTTACAATTTATCTTTAATATTAAAATTGCCTTAAAGAAATAGTTCAACCATATCTTCAATTTCTTCTGTAAAAATACCACAGATATATGTATAGGTAAATAGTTCAACAAAATGCTTTGGCGTTGGCATTTTCCCCACACAGACACACCAACGAACAGTGTGCATTTAGCAACGAAACAGCAAGAAAAAAATAATAACGTGGCACCGCATTTAAGTGAGCTTGCGAACGTATTATTGGCTTTAAGAGATAAGATGGAAATAAACTACTTTCAGTGAGCAGTATTTGTGCGATGCATATCCGTACACATGCGAATGCAGAACACATTGCACTGCCACCGACCGCAAATTGACTAAAACCATGCCCAAAGGGGCCACAAGAGGAGGAGGAGGAAAGGGTTCATTGGTGTGGGTTTCGAATGGAGGTAGCCACAAAATCCCCGGCGCCGCTTCTGTAGTTTTCACTGTCTGTCACAAGACAATTTGTGCGCGCAAAACACAAAATAATACACACTCAAACAGGTTCACTGAGAAAAAGAATGATTATTAAAACAAATATATAAAAAATACGTTGGTAATACGTTAAACCTGATTTTAACATTTTCACAGATCTTATTAATCCATTTAAGGCAATGCTCCAAGTTTAAAATTCAATTTTTAAATTTGAATATCAAATTCGTCGTGGCTTTTGACATAAATTATCCTCTTTAACACATTTTCACGCTATAATCTTGACTTTAATAGTGGAATCCCTAAATGTTCAACTATTTTTTACCCGTGTTAAACTGCACATACATATTTATAGGAACCCCTTCACACAAATAAGCATATGCATGGCCCTGTTGTTCAGCTGCTGCCTGGCATCAGACTCGTGGGACGTTGTTCCACCGCCTTTGGCTTTGGCACACATCGCGTATACGTAACGCAGCCAACTACAATACGTCTAGGATCTGCGTTACACATACGTACGTACGTATAAGGGATATACAGATGCTGCTGGAGTACAAGGATACCCAACACATAGAGCCCGCTGCAGTGTAGAGATTTCAAGTGAATAACTTGTGCGGGTAAACATTTTAGATTTTGATAAATTGCAACTTATACGTTCTCTGTATAAATAAAAGATTTACGTAAATCGCCTGGTAAATGGCTGTAAAGAAAATGTGCGCGGTGTCTTCGCCTCCCCTTGGCCAGGACCTGATGTAGCTCTTATGTGTGTTGTGTGGGTGTGTGTGTGTGTGGGCATAACAAATGCTTACCAACTTAGCCACTGACTCATCTGGCAACTGAGCCTGGACAGCTTATATCATAGCCAGTTTGGTAACGAGAGGGAAGGAAAGAGAAGAGCTGCTGGTAAGGTAAACCATAGGAGTATCATGAATTTTGGCTATAACATTTTTCACAGCCATTTTCATTGTAATTCTTGAGAGGAAGACTATGAGAAAGAAATAGCTGGAGAGAATGTGAATGTGTGATGTATAAGAATTTAATAAAACAAACACTTTGATCTATTTTTGGTAAGAGAGTTTCAAGGGGGAATACAAAGAGTTTGCTCTGGTGAATTGACTTAATATAAAAGTATAAAATTACACATTCTCATTGGTTTTTTGACAGAAAGAGGTAGAAGATTAAGTGAGATAAGAAGTTAATTAATATAATAATCCATAAAACATTAACAAATAAATCTGAGGCATAAACAGTGCTAGAAATGTCATTAAAGTAGTTTTCTAAGGCAATAAAACGACTTTAATATTTATATATATTTTAGAATATTCAATAAATAATGTATTTTAATAATAGATAATTCCTACTTTTTGTAGCCCTTAGATCGAGGTAGTTTTCATGCAATTTCCTGAACGAGTCACTTTTCAGCTCCAAACTCAAGCTCATCTCCATGGTGATGGCTTCTGTGTGCGCCTCCACGTAGTTAAATTCAGCTATCCCAGGAGATTTTCAGGGCCACCGCAACGAGTGCAATCTGCGCCTGCATGCGTGACTCCAACGCCATTTAATCAACATTAGTGGAACCACAGAAGACCCCAGAACACCAGACCACCAGATCCCCAGAACACTGGGCCCATGTGTGTGTGTGGGAGAGCGAGGTCGAGATGAAAAACATGCACCAAATGGCATATTAATTGCTGTCAGCTTGCCCGTTTTTAACAACATTTTATGTTGCCAGCACAACAAATGAACTTGAAAAGGGTTCCCAGCGGATTTTTGCTGAGAAAAAAGTGTTAGAAGGATGGAAACGTTTATAAAATATTCACTAATGGCCATTTAAATGATTGGTTTTTAGTCGGTGAATCTGTATATTGGAAGTGACAGTGGATAATTGGATGTTGGTTTTCATTTAAGAAATCAACAAGTTAATTTGGTTACCATTAACTTTCTGTCATTTTGAATGCAAGGATTTTTGAGTATATGATTTTTAATTGGAATAAAGTCTAGAAAAAAAATACTTACATACTTTAAATGTAATTTTTTTAACATTAAATATTTGTTTAATAATTCCTTGAAATATTTTTGTAGCTTTTTATGTTGCAATTTTCTGTGCAAACTATTAGCTTTCCGTAATAGAATTTGTACTTTAGCTTAACCATTCCACAACTCATTAAACTATCAAAATATAAGTCCCAATTTTATCGCACATTTTAACCCTGGCAACTAACTCTCTCTCTCTCTGCCTTTTTGCCCAGCTTCTGCCTCATTTCATCATATCGCATATCAGCATTTCAGCGCTAATGCTGGCTGCAACTTTGCTTCCATTTAGCGCTAACTGCCATTATTTTCAGTTTTATTTCCGCACAAGGTCAAAATCCACAACAACAACTACAGCTGCAACTCGCGCAAAACGAGTGGGGTTTAAAAAAAGGGAGAAAAATCGTACCATCGATACTCGATTATTGAAATACTCTTTTTTTGGGAAGTATTTCTTAACTTTAATAAATTATTTTTAGTAAAGTTAATTCTTAAAAGGTCGTGTTTATTCTTTTCTATCCATTTCCTTTCAATAAGTATAACATTTCATATCTAAAGTCTTGTTAAGCTTTTACATCCCAACTTAAAGCCGTTTAAGTGGAAATGCATATATAAAGCGTTACTTTTTTGGGGCTTACAAACAAGAAGGCTTAATTGAAATAACCTCTGCTTGGCAAAGAGTATAAAAACTACGGAAAAATGTTATTTACTACACATAAATTACACAAGGGGGTAGCACCGAGAGCCAGAGGACTCGGGTGGGTTCTGTTGGGGGTGCTGGAAGTTGGGTAGCCTCAAACAACAAGAAGAACTATCAAACTTTTTTTTTTTCACAGCATACCGCAGAGCGTTTGTTTAGTGGGCGTGACCTGGTTCTGACTGAAGCCCCCTGGTAGCCTGGAAAACGGATGGAAAAGTGCAGGGGGGTGGTGCCATAGGAGAGGTGCATATGTACATGCTACATTTGACCGCAAAGTAAAACGGTTTTTTGGTTGAGTAAAACGCTGAGAAGCAATTTCGGACCGAAGTTGCAATGAATGCGAACGTTTCCATGAATGACGGACGCTTTGGCAGAACTTTGATGGAACTTTGAGTTCCATTTCAGTTCCATTTTCCCATTCACCCACTTTCAAGGTCAACGCACGTCGGAAATCTGAAAATGTGATTGAAAGCGAACAAATAGAATCTTTCCGTGGATTTCACCCTCAGATCTAATGTCACACAGATGTCAGGCGACGCGTAATCGATTTCGAACATATCCTTGATATTGCAACTCAACTGACGTGAAAGGAGATTTCCATCTTTTTCGGAGGGGGATTTTATCAGCATGAAAGATAATTGAGGATTTGAGATTGTACGCTGCAGCACGGGCAGAAAAATAGTTAATAAATACGTTTCTTCAAGTTTATTTAATATTTCTCACTATTAAAATTTTCTACGCCATGTAAACTAATAAATGAAATCCTAATCATTGCCTAAACCGATCTCCATTTCTTGAAAAAGGTTAGGTTGAACCGGAGGCCCTCATGGGGCCACGCATAGGCCAGTATGGCCCTTA
>JAEIIH010006088.1:0-11847 GCA_018904745.1 Drosophila orosa
CCTTTACTGCGTTGCAAACTTCTGACTAAAATTATAATACCCTGCAAGGGTATAAAAATTAATAAATATAATGAGCTGCACCTAATATAAATATATATGAATAATTAATCACTTTGATCCCTGTCCCTATCAATCTCAGTTCGTATCAACCCCAGTTCTAATCAATTTCAGCTCTTATCAATCCCAGCCAAAGCCAGATGCCTCTTCGAAAGTCTTCGAGTAATTCGGAAATCAGTTCATCAGAGACTTTTACCTACCGCGGTCGTCCACTCTCTCTCCCAGTTTAAGAATGCGCAACTTCGGTACTTTCCTCCTTTGGGCGCTGGCTGCCTGCACTCTGTGCCATGGATCCTTGACGGATCAGATACATGGAATAGAATCTAAGCTTGATTCCAATCTTCGGAGGGTACAATCCAATTTGGAGGCTAAGCTGAATACCAGCCTGGTTGCGGTACAGACTAGACTTGAAAACCAACTTCAGGCGATTGAAAATCAACTGCAGGCAGTATCGAATAAAATAGATGCTGCCAAGCTGGAAATCCCCGATTTAGTTCGAAATAATATACCATTCGGTTTCGAGAGAATCGGTAACAGATACTTTCGTATAGTTAATAAACTTGAGAATTGGTCTGATGCTGAGAGAAAGTGTCGTGAGATGCAAGGTTATTTAGCCTCCTTCCGAGACGATGACGAAATTGCCGCCATTAGTGAAAAACTTGACGAAAGGAGAGGCTATTGGCTGGGCAGCAATGATCAGGTTGATGAGGGCAACTTTATATCCGTGGCCACGCAGAGGCCAGCACTAATTATGATGTGGAGTAAGGGAAACCCGGACGATGAAACCCACAGGGAGAACTGCGTCATATTGCAGAAAGGCCGAATGTCTGACGAGAATTGTAATGATTACTTTCGTTTTATTTGCCAGGCGGACAATAAATCTTAACTTAATTCGCATTTATTGTTTTTAATAAAGTTATATTTTAAATAATAACATTCCAATTGGTATTTTTCTTGGCAAAAATGTATGCACAGAGAGTGCCGTCATCTTCATAAATAGCTCTTATCAATCTCAACTAAAATCGGATGCCTCCTCGAAAGCCATTGTGGGATTGCGGAAATTAGTTGATAAGAGACTTTCACCTTCAACCTGGAACCCCTGTTTTCTGAGTTAACCACAGGGCTCACTTCTATTTCTAGACAAGTGCAGATTGTTAAACTAATTAATAAATTATTTGTAATATATATTTTTTTTTAATGTATTAATTATTTGTGACCCCCTTAAGTCGTGTAACTTCAATTGAAATTTAAAACTTGTGAAGATGCAAGATTAATAGAATATCAAACACAAATTTATAAAATAAACTACTTATTTGCTCAAAGGATATGTATTTCTTTTAACCAAACAGGACACGTTCCTGCAACTCTCTGGAGTAGGAACTGAGGAACCGAATCCTCCACGAGTGCGTGTGGTCATTAATAGTTGGCAACTCTAACCAGATTGTTCAACTACAAGGCAATCTGGTCACCTCCTTTGCCTCCTTTGAGATTTCAGCGATTATGGAATTGGCAATTAGTTGACTGCAAAAGAAGAGGTTCGCTTCGGTCACTGTGACAGCTGTCCGAGAGGTCAGGTAGAATCAACTCAAAAGTCGCCATATGGCAGACACTCGAAGAGGTGTTCAACTGTTCACCTGTGTTCACCTGTTCACCAAATTAGTCGTAGCTATCGGGGAGACCTATTAGCCTGGCCAAGTGAATTATGATTACGGCTCTTGCATGCACACAGAGTTTATGGCATGTAGAAAGGCGGAGTATTCACAGATTTATTGCAGCTAAAAATCAACGCTAATATAATGCATAAATCAGAGTGCTTAAGTCAACATATTACGTGGGGAAGTAGACTGCACTAGGAGGAGGTCCTGGTCCTGGTCCTGGCCAAGTGAAATTCAGCGAAAACGAAACATTTTCGGCTACGTTTTAGGGTGGTGAATGGGTGGTGAGTGGGTGGTGAGTAGGTGTTGGGTGGGTTTTTGCTGACAAATCGAGGGCGTCTCTCTTCCTTTATTCCTCTCTCTCTCTCTATAGAGTTCTCTCTCTCTCTCAATTTCTCTGCAAATCTCTGTTCTCCCTTTTTGCAGAGCAGCGCAGGCGCTTAGGTAATCCATTTCCAGGCTCTCCGCTTTGGGATATGCCTCTCCCTGAAAATAGGGAAATATATCTTAAGTTTCCCCTTAAGGGATTTTCTTTGGCAGCTGTGCTGGCTAATTAAAATATTACACCGTAGGTCAGGCCCAGCACCAGCAGCCGTGGGAATTTTATGACTTGCCAAAAGACTTGTTCGCGGCGATGCAAATGGACCAACTCATCGTGTCCAGATGCAGGTAGATCTCTCTCACAGCATTCTTGGGCATAATTAAAAAGCCATTTATGACCAAGAATTCCACTAATTTAACCAATTATCTGACCCCCGGCCGAAGGGGTCATGCTTCTCTAGCTTTAAAACTTCAAAACAGAAAATGACTTTTAACACATTTCCACTTCTTGGCTTCTTTGGGTCTTTCGGTTAGCTTTTTTTTATGTTTAGCTGCCTGCGCAGGCGCTTTCCGCTTATTTTTTTCTGAGCGCCAAGCCAAAGTTTGGAGTGGAAAACGGGTTGGAAGTTGGCAGAGAAACTGGTTTTTGGGTCACAACAACAACAACATGTAGCGAAGGGCCCTGCCGAGAACAGGTAAACTCCGACGAGATAATTATTCAATGAAGCCGACTTCGAGGGCTTCTCCCTTCCCTTTCAGAGGTTCTTGCTCGGTTCTCAGGGAAGTCGTGTCAAAGGGTTAAAGCCGAGGACAGGTTCGACTCGGGTTAGCATCGTCGAATGAGAGAGAGAGAGAGAGAGAGTGCTGAGAGCTGCGCAGTTTCTCGCCAGAGAGTCGCAGTTTCTCTCCCCATTTCTCTCTCTCTGTCAGACTCTCAGGTACTCTGCTTCATCACGGCTGCTGCTGCCTGACGCGGATTTAGTACTCAATTGTTTTTCTGTCACGGCGTACGTGGACGCGGACCATCATCTCCGTCAGCCCAAAAAAAAACTCAATTTTCAACCCAGTGAGTGTGTGTGTGTGTGGGTAGCGAGAGTGCCCAGGTGTGTGCGTGCCTCGGAAAATTGCCCCGAAAAATGCTTCAATGGATTTAAATACGAAATAAAATCAAGAGTGAAAATCAACAGAAAACAAAAAGCGGGCAAGCGGAACTCTCAAAAAAATAGAATCACAAAATAAAAAGAAAACTCAGCCACCCAGCATCCTCAAAGGGGGGTGGTACGCTCTCAATGGAAATTCGCTCTGCGTTTTTCGGCACTTTTCAGGCAGGAAAAAAAACAGGACCACACCCGCGCGGTTGCACCAGCTTGAAAAGGGAAAAGCGGCAGAAAAGCCAAGAAAAACAGAACTGAGAGCAGAGTATGGAGTCTGCAAGAAAAATTCCAGTTTCCCAAAGGATCGCCTAAAGAGAGAGAGGGTCATACATATAGAGAGAGAGAAAGAGAGAGATGGAGAACAATACCAGTTGTGCTGGAAAGGCGAGAAATTCTCGGACGAGTTGTTGTTGTTGAGGCGGGGGAACAGGACAGTTGCGCAAGTGAGCAAATCCCGTTATTTGGGGGGAAATTTCTGTTCAGGCCGTTACGCATCAGCTGTTGGTTTTCCAACCCAAAATTTCCTTTTTTTCATATAAATTTCCCTTAAAATGTACTAGAAAAATATCCATAAAGATTATCTTTATATTAACCTTCATTTACTTTAATTTAAAACCTCAAAGTAAGCAAAATCACTGCAATTTCTAAGCTTTCCCCCCATGCAAAACCCTTATATTTCTGCTCAGTTCTGCCTTGGAAAACTGGTATTTGTTCCTCTCTCTCGCAGCTCCTGTTCTCTCTCCCTGCTTCTGTTTCGGTTTTCCTTTATTTTTTTCTCTGATTTTTTTTTTATGGGGAGCTCTTTTGCAGCCGCGCTTTTCCAGCAAAGCTGGAGCTGTGTTTGCTACGACAGCGCGCCGTCAGTCGAAGGTTTCACAAAAAACGGCAACGGCACAGCTGTGAGCTGGAGTCAGCCAAAGTGCTAAAGGATTTTCATAAAGGAAAAACTGAGACCTTAAAAAGAAAGAGAACTAACAAAGAAATAAGTAAAAAAAATATATAACAAAACACCGCGTCAAGTGACAAATTATATAATAAACTCCAAAAAGGCCAAGGCGTGACCCGACCCCCTCTGATGAGTCACGTGCTGTGTGTGAGTGCTGTGTGTGTCCTGTGTATGTTTGTGAAAATCGTAAAAATCCAAAGGACTATCAAGGAGCTCCAAAGTCCTGACTGTTGACCAGACGCGACAATTACCACATCAAAAGAGCGAATACCCATACAATAATCCTATTTTTATGCCATATTGATTTTATTTGTTGTGCATAAAAGGCGCGGTCCCTTTCGCATATATAATATATATATATTCGTTTTTAGCCTTATGTCTTTGTTTTCATTCCCCCCTTACACACTTCCTCTTCCAATCAAATAGGAATAACATAAAAATCCATTGTGTCGAACGGAAAACGGTTTCAAAGTCCTTCGCTAAAAGTGTACTCGAAAGTGTCATAAAGTATGCGATTATCCTGTAAACAAAGTGTAAAACGCGCAACCGAAAAAAGCAGCTAAAGAGTCGTCTTGGATGTGAAAAAAAGCCAGAAAGCAAACAACAAATAACTCAAGGATTTAACGACTCTGTAGAAGAAGGAGAAGGACTCCCCAGGACCTCGCTCTTAGGCACAAACTATAGCATCCGGATCTGAGCACGTCGTATAATGATTGCGCAAGTAAGGTGAGTCACATGAATAAATACAATATTCCCAATACTCCCCGAGTCCAAACTGAAAAACTGCTCCCTGGGGAAAGCTAAAAACAAAACTAAAACCCAACTAAAGTGCCTTTGGGCGAAAAATAGCCAATGCACTCGACAAAATCAAATACTTTCGAGAGCGTCCGCAGGCTAGGATTTAATTAAAATTTATGAAATTTTCAATTACAAAACGGCAGAAGTGTAAATAAGTGCGAGTACTACCGTACGGCACAATTCAATTACGGAATAACTGAGGCCAGAAAAAACACACCAGGCCAGGCCAGCCCAGCGCACTGGCTGTTGGCCCAAAAAACAAACAACTAAACTGGGCCAGAAAACAAACGAAGAGGCAGGGGAATTGAAGGGATAGAAACTGGCAAGGGGATTGATATATACGTATATATATAGAGAGGAGAGAGAGTGAGGAGGAAATGCAGGCATGTTTGGCCGGGGCTAGGAGGCTTGATTGGTTTTGTGGCTTTGTCCACATCCTCCTCAGACTTGCAGAGACTCGGACTCAGACTCAGACTCAGCTCCGAGGGGAAAGATGGAAAAGATGGTAAGATGGACAGATGGCCAGTTGCAGTGTGTGGATATAACGAAGCAGCAAACATGTGTAACCAAACGACAAAGACGATACAAAGGGAGCCAGAGTTATTAGTGGCCAGGAAATTGCAATTCCCCTCGAGCAATCCATATGGTTTATCGCTTCGCTTCACTCGCTTTGCCTGCTCGCCTTTTTTCTTCTTGGCTAAATATTGATCTATATAGATCGTGTCTGTGTACACCAAATCGATTTACCATTACACCAAATATTTATATATATTTGTTTTTATAAAGAGAGAGAGAGAGACGTCGCTGTAAGTGGGTGCTTGCGTGACTGCCGTGTAAGGTCACCCACTCGTGGTAACCTATTCAAACGAGTTGCGACCTCGCTTAGCGGCGGCGATAATGATAACGAAAACTATGCTCTCTCACGAATGCAGTTTAACCGAAAAAAGGCCAAGAAACTGAAGCGTCATTTAGAGATTTAAGACAAAACAATATATTGGAGGCGGGAAAAACAGAAAGATCGAAACAGAAACTGAGAAAAAAGTTGTTATATATAAAAGAAATTAAATTTAAGTAATTATTTGTGATAGAGTAAAGATTTCTTCTTTTAAAAGTCTTAATTATATAAGCAGGACACATAGTTTACTTATTTATATTAAATTTGATAAATTTTTAGTTCGATCCCATGATCCAATTGCCAACTGCAAGCGTATATACATAGTTTTCAAGATTTATTCTATTAAAAGTCTTTAAAGCACAAGCCAGGTTTTAAAAATATATAAATTATTGAAATTCAAATACTAATTCAAGCACTTTTAAATATATAGAAATATATAACTCACATAAATTATATAACTTACAGATAAAAGTTTCATTACTTTTAATCTAGGCCAGTGGAAATGTTTTCTGTTATTATTGTATGTGAAATCTTTAAGAAATATCAAAATTCGAAGGGAAAACTCTAGTTAAAAGTTCAGTTTTAAATAGAGAAATAGCTAAATAGTAATAATAAAGCTTGTATTCAAGCAAGATACACTTCAAGTCGTACAAAACTTTAGGAATTGACAGCATAAACTAATAATAATCACTTAGAATTAGTGTATGTTATAGGTTCATATTTTAATGACGTTTTACTAAATTATTTATTTATATATTACTCATCTAAAATGTTAAATAAATAACAAAGAAAACTGTCTCGGTTTTCAAGACACAAATCAATAAATATGTAATAAAAGCTTGAAGTTACGCATCTTATGCATTCAAACCTGGCTAACCAACTTTAGTACAGTACAATTAAAAAGCCTATTTACCTCTTTTCACTGCTTAAAGTTACAATTCCCTCTCAGTTTTGTTTATATTTCCTTAAAAATATATTTACTGGTACTTGTTTATTTCATTTTGCTGACTAAAGTCAAAATTCCCTCTCAATTTTGTTTATATTTTGCCAAAAAAAAGACACCCAAAGACCAAACAAAGCAACGGAAGCTGCGGTCAGTCAGTCAGTGAGTCTGCTTAGAGTCTCGGTCAGTTTGCTGGAATTTGTTGCCCCGATTCGAAATTATCCAACAATAATACACAAACCAGGGCGAACGATCTTGCTATGAGAACATTATCAGCGCCAGTTTCGAGTTTTTTGGGTACACACAACACACACACAGCTCGCGCGATCGGACAACTCCAGAGTTGGCGCCCAAAATCCCACGAAACCCGAGTCCGAGTTGGGGAAGGCATAGAAGTTGGGGTTGGGACTGAGGATGGGGGCTTCGGCTGGGCTTCGAGATCGGCTTACACAGCGGAGAGCGGAGTATATACTTTGCTTTGTATGTACACAGCTTCAGACTCCAGTTCGTGTATAAGAGAGCCATGAAGCTGGGAACTTGTTTTTCTTTACCTTTTTTTTTAGCTGTTTTTGTTTTTCTGCTGCCTTTGATAGATACACAGAATTTCCTGCAGCAGCAGCAGCAGCAGGAGGGTATCGCGTTCTGTTAAAGGCGGAGAGGAAGCACACAAGATGCAATTTGCTGTCGACGATCTCGGCTAAGAGTCTGAGTACTCGCACTTGTACAGGAATGAGTACTCGCACAGGGGGGGAGTGAGTGTGCAGGTAGCCAGGGAGACTGAGTTCTCACATTCAGGTGAAGTTGCAGGGCTTCACTCAACACCTCACCAGGCACCAGGCACCTCTTCCTCCTCCTGGTGACGCTTTGTTCTTGGTTTTTGTTTGGGTTTTCCCTCTGTTCCTCTACTTGTTTATTTTTTTCAACACTCCATTGGCAGTGAAGCGTTAAAATTGACCCAGTTGTTGATTTATTTTTACAGGCAAAATGTCGTGGCATTTTCTCCCTCTCCGCGGGGGGGAAAAAAAAACAATGCGAATTTGCGTTCCCAATTTAAATGCATGCAATTTTTTGGTATTTGTGAAATATTCAACCAGCCAGGCACGATCCGATGAACCGCACACTCTCCACACGAATCGAATTGCTTTAAGGTCTCAGTCCAGAGTCTGTCCCTGCACGAGAATGCATTTTCAAGCCATTTTCAATTTTCTGGCCAAATTCCAGGCCCCGAGATGAGAGAGTTAAAGTTGCAAATTGTTTGCATTTTTTCTTTCTGCTACAAGTACCACAAAAAAAATGCTGGCTGCTGGCAGAGACACAACTTTTTGTTGCCTCTTCTTTTTAATAACTATGCGGGCTTGCTTTTTGTGTTTTCTTACGGCCAAAACTTTTTCTTCTTGCTAGGAAAAAGTTTAAGTGCAAAGCCGTTGAAATTAAAATATTTCCATGCAGACTTAAAGTTGTGGGGTTTACCAAGTAAAAAAGCTGACCAAAAAGAAGGCCTCTAAATACCTCCTCCTCTCTTCCTGGGCATAAAGTCTGTGGTGTTCATTATTTCGCAGTGACCCATTAAAGTAATTTGCCACACTTGTCGCCGGTGCCATTAGGGCCCCATTAAAGCGCAATCAGAAATCTTGTGGGCTGTCGGCACCCCCTCGTCCTTGTCCTCTGAATATCAATTTGAGCGAAAAACGAAAAAGTTACCCAGGGAACCCAACCCTTTTTTATTAGTTTTGAGATATCGACAGGCGGTCAGAGAACCCTGCTGGCTTTTAATAAGGACATTCAGGCCACAGCGGCAAATAGTTCAATGGACTCGTCAAAGGACGCCTTAGACGCAGCTTAGCTTAGCTCTGAAAAAATCAATATCCCAAAGTCCTTTGTTGGCGAGTTCTAAAAAAAAAAAAAACACAATAGCCGCTTTACCTACACAAAGAGCTTAGAAAATGGATACTTATATACATTTTCCAAGGTTTTAAGTTGCCAAAAGGAAGGAATTTCAAAGGTATCTTGTTTCTAAAATGTATTTTTAGAGGTATCTTTTTTCTAAAATATATAACAAATATTTCTAGCTCAATTTTCAAAGGTATCTTATTTCTAAAATGTATTTTTAGGGATTTCTTATTTGTAAAATATATAACAAATATTTCTAGGCTCAATTACAAGTTTAGAGAGTCTTATTTCTATAATATAATATATTTTAGGCTCAAATTCAAGGTGAATGACGTCTCCAAATTAAGGAATTTCTCTCTCTGCATCAAAAGCAAACATCTGGAGTTGGTCAGGAGCCAGGAGAATGGAGGTGCCTGGTCTCAGTCTCACTCTATGGCCGTCCTTCCTTGTTGTTTGCTTATTCAATTTGGCGCTGTTTGAACTGCGCTGATATGCCCATTACAAGGTGCTCGGTGCTTCGGTGCTTCGGTGCTCCCTTCGTGGAGCTCCATGACGTATACGTAATTACGTTTGTCGCTGCCTCCCCCCCCCCTCAGCGATTGCCACTTTAAAGCATGGAAATTTATTTATTGCATAATGGGAAAAGTTTTGCACTTCAGTCATGATTTGCCCCAGTCCCCAGTCCCATCTACATTCTACATCTTCTGCTGCTATTCAACTCGCAGCATTTCATTTGATGCAGCGGCCAAAAGACGTGCGTAAATAGGGTGGTTTGGTGGTGGTGGTAGGTGGTGCTTGGTGGTGCTTGGTGGCTCCTTTAGTCTCCAAGTCGGGCTTCGAGTGCTAAACTTTTTTGCCCCGAATCCCGTTTGGCTTTTTTTTTCGAGCCCCTCCTCCAACCCTCCGCCGGATCCAAACTCGAAATCAACTTTATGCGAGGCGCAAAAGAGCCAGGCAATGGCAGCGGCAAAGTTTATGGTCATGTCCGCTCGGGAAAGTAGAGGAAGGAGGAGAAGGAACTGTTGGGGGGAGTGGGAAAAGGAGCAGGAGGAAGGAGAAGGAGCAGGAGAAGGAGCAGGAGAGGGACCCTGACAAGCAGCAGGAGCAGGAGTTGGTTCAGGGTTTGGTTTTGAGTTTTGTGGAGGAGTTTCTCGCGGGGTGGCCGTTCATTAGCGTTGCCATTACATTTATTTATTTTTCTTCATTCCTTCGCTGTTTCGGCAGGATGTCTGATATACACAAGGAACCTCCAGCTTCTCCCACAACTCCAGCTCCTTCTACTCCTCCCAGCCTGCCTCCCTTTCTTTCTACAGAGAAAAGCTTTAGTTTCAACAAGTTTTTCTCAAACAAAAAAACTTAAAATGAGACACACAACAAACTTGACATAATAGTAAAGATATTTCCTTGTTGCCAGGACAGTAATCAGAAGATCCTGCCACGCATGTCTGTAATTATTGGGGAGCCCGCGTCTTTTTCAGTCTTCTCAGTATCCTTGGGTTCTCAGTTTCTTTCCACGAATTGCGGTGGGAAAAAGTTTTCCATTTCTTCTTCTTTTTTTCAAAGCACTTTACAGGATTTATGTGCAAAGAGAGAGAAAGAAAAAGATGGAAAAGTTTGCTAAATTTTCACTTCCTTTTCTTCTCTGGCTTTGCTTTTGGCCGCTTTGATATGCCCGGGACTGCATAAATAATAACACAAACTTTTATTATTAATTTTGCTTAATCGAAATGCCGCAATTAAGCATGAAGCATAAAAGTTTCGCTCTTTCTCCCTTTTTTTTCGCTGACTTTTCTTTCAAGTCTCCCATTTTGCTTGGACGCCCCCAAGCTGACCTCCTCTTTAGTTTTATATATATTTTCCCCAAGAAAAACTTGCAGGCAGCAGCAAAGTTTTGTGCACTTTTTGCCGAAAATATTATTAAGAATTTAATTGCTTCAAAAAGCGCACAAGTTTGAAATTGTAAAACGAATAAGCGGTAAGCAGGGCCAGAAATTTTGTGCCTGGTCATGACAGAGAGAGAGAGTTGGCTTTAACAATGGCCAATAAATATGCCTACGAAACAATCCATTACAATGGCTGCTGTGTTTCGCAATGTCTGCGCTGATAAGAAAGTGAAAACTAAATGAGAAGCACAAATGTAAAAAAAAGCACAAAACGACCCTCATGCTCGTCGCCTCATTTCCTGTCCAAAGACCCAGAGACCCATCCGCCATCCGCCATCCGCCATCCGTGTGGCCATTAGGCAGCCCCATTACTGGCCAGGGGCCTCCTCCTCCTCTGCCTTTGTCCTGTGTGTCTGTGTCGAGGCTAAACAGGAACACGCAAACATCCTGTTGATGTCAGCAAATTTTATTTATTTGTGGTTCGTGTTGTATTACAGCATTTTAGAGCAATTAAAATTGTACAATGGCTGCCCATTTTGCATGCTCCGCAGAGACTGAAGTCCATTTGGCCGCATTTTTCAGATCATTTAAAAGAGGCAAAGTGCCTAATGATATATTGACTTTGCCAGCGCCTGTTTTTCAAACTTTTACATTGCCCAAACACACGCCCTCCCCATTAAGGAAGGCGGACTTGGCCATATTCTCCATCTAATTGCCCAAGGTGGGGATGATTCTGGGGGGAAGGTAGAAACTCATTAGATTAAGTGATAGCTGTTCGCTTTATGGCCATCGCGGAACATCGTTTTTGGAATTGGCCACTGGCCATAGCTTTTGCACAGCTCCAAAATGGGAGCCAAGGATTGTCAAGCTGGAGCTGGAGAAGCTGGGAGGAGCTCATTGTTCTGCCGTTGGCCTACATCTCTGGGTCTCTGGGTCTCTCCTCCTCTCACAGGTCCTCTCAGGTCCTCTTCTGTTTCGCTAACAAGCTTACGAAGGGCTGGCCTAGGGCCTCATTGCCCAAAATGTAGAGCAGGGATGGTGGTATGTATAGGGAGGGCGTTCCATTTCATTAAAGTTTCAGGGCGTACTATGCGGCGTATGAGTGATACTAAAAAAAAAAAGCGAAGAAAACGAAGAAAACAGCAGAAGGGACACACATTCCAAGGCACCCTGCAGGCTGAGACTTGGCACTGGGAGAAATTTAAGTGGGAAAATGTTGAATAAAAGCCTGGATTTAAATATTTATATAATATAATAAATATATACACTTATGTAGGAGTTGAAAGTTCTTTAAAAGATATTTAA
>JAEIIH010006091.1:0-12534 GCA_018904745.1 Drosophila orosa
ATAAACAGTTCTGTGTTGTTTGTTTATAAATATCTAAACAAGGGGTAAACGAAAACCTCTGCGCATTTGTGTTTAAGGGTATCAATTTATTTTTAAACAAATTTTTTTATTTTTTTATAAAATTACTTAAGTAAATTATAGAATAAAACTAATTTTCTAAATCTCCGACGACCAGCAAAGCATTAAACCACAACCTACAACATAGAAGATTTTAATGCAAACTAAAAATAAACAGAATTATTTAAAGAATAATCAAGGAAAGTCAGAATGTTTTTCACGATTTTTCCTTTCGCATTCGCTACGCACCGCAGTTTAAATTCTCTTAAAATGCGGGAAAGCCGTTTGCATCTCTCGCTCGGCAGCTCTTGTGGCGCCCAAATCGAAATCAAGTCACGTATTTGATTAAACATGGCGACCGGCCATGTTAGACGCTGCAAATTTGCTGCTGGCCAGGCTAACGAGGCGCGGCGACAGTTGCAGGAGCCGCTGCTGCTCCCACAGCGGAGACTCTGCCATCACCATCACCTCTCCACATCCACATCCACATCCGCCTCAAGAGCGGTTCGCAGTCGGTGACGGACTTGGAGTCCAAGTCGGAGTTGGAGTCGGAGTCGGAGTCGGAGACCGAGTCGCAGTGGAGCTGACGAGAAGACCATCAATGGCCTAATTGCACTTATTATGGCCACGACGGACTCACTGGGGCTAAGAAGTCATTACGAAATTTCTCATCACACTTTCAGTGGCGGCCCCAGCTCCAACTCCAAGCTCAAGTTGCTCGATTTATAAATTGAAATTTGAAAATTAATTGAAAATTTCATGGCAGCTAATTTGAAATAGTTGCAGAGAGCCTGAGAGCCTCGAAATTAGCTTTAATAATCACTATGTTTTCTGGGAGCTTTGCGTAGGCCGCGGCAAGAGACTGGGGACTGCAAGTCGGTAGCTAAGCTTTATCCATTGTATTATTTTTTAAGACTTTGTTGTCAGCAATTGCACTGGGAGAAAAGGGAGCTGGATAACTGAGAAATCAGGGTCAATTGTGACAATAGAGATGAATTATTGATAAATGATGAATGAATGATTGATGAATAATTGTATATACGAACATGGAGTGAATTTGGCGGTACTATTCTCTCAAATATGATTTCTTTTTGAAGATATACCTTTATTAAATCATTATACAAGCAGCATACATATTTAATCAGTTCCAGAATACTTTATTTTACATTATCCTTAAAGAAGGTTCATTTGTGACAAAAGAGTTACAGATTTCATGAGAGATTCTCCCGAATTATTGTATATACGAACTTGGAATTTGAATTTAAAGGTTCAATTCTCTATAAAATTCCCACAAATAAGATTTATTTTCAGTGTCTTACTCAAAACTGAAGACTTTCAAGCGGAAATTCGGCTTTCTGCTTTCTTGTAAGCTTAAGCGACATATAATATAGTTAATCAAACGATTTGTTGGCCCCAAAATTATCTTTATAAATCACAATCTTTTAGAGGTGCTTTGCGTAGGCCTCAGTAGCTTAGTAACTTAGTAACTCAACAATTCGGCAGCTCAGCAGCTCGGCAAACTCAGTAAGTAAGCAGCAACTCAGCACCTCGATGCAGCTTATATACAGTGTATATAATTTGCGAGACTTTGTTGCACTTAGAGCTCTTCGACTACAGTTTCTCCAACCTCTTCCCTCAGAAAGGGGGATTTTTTTCATGCATTTCAACCGCAAAGTCAGCCAAAGTTGCCTCTTGCCTCTCTCTCTCTCGATGGCTGGATTTCGGCTGTTGGCTTGGGTGGCTTTAGCCATAAAGGCAACACTGCAGCAGCAAGAGGCAGGGAACAAAAAAAAAAAAAACATTATAGCCACAAGCGTTCGCGTCGGCCATAATGCGAGTGTGGCGGCTGTGGAAGTTGAATGCGAATGCGAATGCGTTACGTGCCTACATATGTAACTCAGCCAACACACATACACGCTTTCTGCACGCAACATCAGCAACATGGCGTCGCCACAGCACACACATACTACACACACACTCACCTGAGAGAAAGAGTGACAGAGAGAGAGAGAGAGGTAGAAAGAGGAGGATGCAACGCTTTCATCGGAATTTCGTTGCTTGCATTTTTTTCGTTTGCGGCATCTTCTTTGCCTTCTTTTTTTTGCATCTTTTCCAACGTTTTTTGCGGTTTAACGTTTTGTAAGCTCTCAACATTGTTTTATATTTATTTTTTTGCCTGCTTAACTAATGCAAATGTATTTTATATTAAGCAGAATTTCCTAGAGAGTGTGCTGGCGCATATTAAGTATACGCAGAGAGCACATCAAGTATACGACGCTTAGAAGGCCATTAGAGGAGGGTATTTATTAATTTTTTATCAGTTTTACTACAGAATAATAAGAAACTAATAATATTAATATTTCTAAGGTTAATTTATTTAAATAATCAGAGAATAGAGGCAGTCTGGGGCATTAAAGAAGCCTGCGCAGAGAGCACATCAAGTACACTTAGAACGCCATTAGAGGATGGTATTATGATTATTAAGTTATTCTTACGACAGAATAAGAAGAATCTTATAATATTAATACTTTTAAGGTTAATTGAATAAAATTATCAGAGAATAGAGGCAGTTTGGGTTATTAGGGAAGCCTTTAGGACTTTTATTTCCATCAATACTTAAGCCCCAATCGCAGGTGTGGATTCTGAGTATGTAATGTCTGATTTAAGAATTTAAATCAAGTATACGACGCTGAGAAGACCATCAGAGGATGCTATTATGATTATAAAGTTAATATTACTACTGAATATACTAAGAAACTAACTTCTAAGATTAATTGATTTAAATAATCAGAGAATAGAGGCTGTCTGGGGCATTAGGAAAGCCTTTAGGACTTTTATTTCCATCTATACTTAAGCCCCAATCGCAGGTGTGGATTCTGGGCATCTAATGTCTGATTTAAGAACTCAAAATTATAGGAATTTTCCACCTATCCCCCGGTATATCGTATAATCAAGCCGTTATTCTCTTATCTGCCATTCGCCAGAGACCATACATGACCCAACTATTAGGCCAACTATCGCCTAGTGGCCATCAGTTAGTGCCTCCTCCCATTTCCCCAACTTCGAGCAAGTTGGCGACGATAAGCGTTTGGATGATGCAGTGACAGGCGCTCTCTCGCATTCAGATTCAGCTTCAACTTCAGCTTTGGTGACTCTGATTCCGATTTCGATTCCGATTCTGACGACCGAATGCCATGTTAGATGGCAGCAAACATGCCGCTCGATGGCAGGCCAACTTAATTGCATATTTGCATAGGCGCACAGCAGAAAAACACACGAAATGCAGCCCGGCACACACACCGCACACACACTACCGGTGTAAGTAGAACACGACAGAAAAAAAAGGCAGCGACGCTTGGGCGCCTGCCTCTTACGGAATGGCAGATTTCGAGGGTGTGGCTGCACCAGGGAGCGGGAGAAGGTGGAGCACAAAAGTGGGGAAACCAATTTGCATGCAGCACCAGCTCTCCATCACCAGAGCCCCAGCCAAAGCCAAAAGCCAGAGAAACTGCAGCGAAACTGCAGCGCAAAACCAAGGAAATATGCCACCTATTTCTGCTCTTTTTTTTGTTTTGTGTTGCTCTGCTCAACTCAGCTCTCTTCACTTCTTGTTGGAAAACCAATACCAATCCAATTTGGCCCAAACCAGCCACATATCCGACCATCAATCCGGACCTCTGCATCTATCAATGCATCGGGCCAGGCAGCACCAGCAGCAGCAGCAACAGAAAAAGCAACAGAAAAAAAGCAAAAGCATTCGCCAATCCATTCATTTCCATAGAAATGTGCGAAGATTATATGTTTCGTCAAACGCGAAATTGCGCACGAATATGCCGGGGCCACCGACTGCACCCCCTCCAGGTTCTCTCCTGAGGAGAAGGAGAAGGAGGATGGGGATGGAGATGGGGTTCCCCCTTCTTGGTGTCATGGTTGCTGGTCGGCGGTGCCCGAGTTTGTTGTTTTTCTTTCTTTCATTCCTCCTCTGGGTTTGGCGGCGAGGCTGCACTCGTTTGGCTGCCATTGTTGTTCGCAGCCGAAAACGGGGCGTATGAGTGCTATTTCTGCATCTGCATCTTCATCTTCCGCTGATGGCATTCCATTGGGTTCTTTTAGGGTTTGGCTGGAATCTAATAGGGGGTTAAGGTGTCTACATGTAGACTTTTCCTAACTTCTAGCTTAAATCTGCTAATTATTTAATTACCTTACAATTACTTTCTTTTGGGTTCTTCAGGAGCCTCTTAAAGCTCAAAGATTTGAAGGATCTTGAGTGGTTTTTTGATATTATTATAATATCTTAGCTTAAGCTCATGTAAATTGACAAAAACCTTATTTAAAACCATAGTTAAAGCCATTGAATAATTACTTTCTCTTGGGTTCTTCAGGAGCCTCTTAAAACTCAAAAGATTTTAAGGATCTTGAGTGGTTTTTAAGTATTATTATAATACTTCAGCTTAAATTCTAGTAAATTGACAATTAACTTATTTAAAACCATAGTTTAAACATCATATTAGGTTTACTTGACACAGCAATCAACTAAGTAACCATCAACCATCTGGCAAAAGTTCTAATACCTAAGTACCCATCCATAGCCTAGATTCGAGGCATCCGAAAATGCGAAATCGATTTGGCTGGCAGTCTGTTATTACTTTGAAATATTAAAACGGATAATTCATAGCCAATCTGGATGGTAAGAAAACGAATTAGAGTGGACAAGTCACATGGGGGAAGGGGTGCTCTATTGTTAATATTTTATGCCAATTTATTTTTCAAATTGCCAAGAAACACACTCACACACACACAGCAGAGGAGTGCAAAAAAAATGCTCATATTACCCGGTATCTACTTTTCTCCTGGGCGTCGCACTTTGCATACCTCCGGAGCCGGTGTCTTCCATGAACTGTGCGCTCCTCTTCCCACTACTCCTCCCCAGGAGCTCCTCCCACAGTGCAATGTGCGATGATTGTTCCCTTTTGGATGTTACGACCTTTCTCGTCACTTTGTTTTCAAATGCCTTTCTCCTGCCCCTCCTGCTCTTGGTGAGAGGTCCAACCCATTGTTTCTCTCTAGTTTTTTGCCCGTCGTCTCTGGGGCCTTAGTTATGGGTTTCGCTGCTGCTCTTCTTTTCTTTTTCCTTTTTTTTAGAGTAACAATTATTCCCTAACTGCACTTTAGCAGCACAAAATGTCAGACCCACTGAATGTTCATTATAAAATTCCATTGGCAGTTTCTTCACTCGTCGCTTTTCCCCAGCGCAGCACAAAACGAAGAAAAATACTTTAGTAACGTTCGATATATGCCGCGGCGGAGGGATGCATGCAGGTACATATGTTTATGGGATGTGCGATGTATATACAGAACGTATGCAAAGAATAGAAAAATTTATGACTGTGGCGAGGGCATTACGTGTCTGTCAAACATTTCCGCCAGAGCCACAGCCAGAGGTTCCCTGCTCCATGATGTTCGCCATCACGAAATACGAACCAAATACAACAGCAAAAGCGTATTACAACGAGAGAGAAGGTTAAATTGTAGAAGAGGAACCTGGGATACCCTAGCTTTAGTTACATCAAAAGTCTAAATAAAAAAGAGCCCTTATTTATCAATGTAGTTTTTACAGGAAAATTCAAAGTTTAAAATAATCATAACTAAGCTAAAAGTTCATTAAATTCAATTCGGAAAACGTTTCTATGCTAGTTTTTAATAGGATAATAAATGGACATACTCTGTTTAAACATACAATTTTTTAAATTTTTCGTTAATTTTTAACTATTTTAATGATTAAAAAATTTTGCGAAATTGAGAAAAATTTTATTTTGATATTTTTTCAATCTTTTAATATTTTTTAATTCAGGTTTTAGTGGCAAATCGGAATATATATGTCTTTTGAGAATCAGTTGCTCGTTGGCCTTGTTATACTTAAATTATAAGCATTATCGGATCTTTAAGTAGATATTTGTATATGATGATTTTTTGGCCAAATTACAGTTTTTCAAATAGCATAACTAAGCCAAAAATTACTTAATTTCAATTCGAAAAACTTTTCTATGCTAGTTTTAATTATTTTAACAAACCAAAATATTAATTTACAAGTTTTAAAAATTCAAAAATTGTGGTTAAATTTTTGTCTTAAATTTTAGGATGTAACCCCTTAAAAATTTTGAAAATATGACAAAACTAAATTTTTGACCGGACAAGGGTAAAACGACTCAGCTGTTCATACTGATCAAGAATATATATTATTTATAGGGTCGGAAATGACTCCTTCACTGCATTCCAAACTTCTGATTAAAATTATAATACCCAGCAAGGGCTATAAACATAATAAATATCATTGACTTCATAACAGCACCTTTAAGTGCCTTAAAACTCACAATTTATCCACGATAGAAAATCTCACTAGACGTAGCTCCCGAATAATATATAAATGTATAGATACAGACTCTTATGTCATACATCTCCGCTCCCTAGCAAAGTAATGGTACCCACTGGAAGTGCATTAAAAAGCACAAAATGTACAAAAATGAACAAAAAGTAGAAATGAGTACAAAAAGTTCTTATCTCGGACGCGAGAGGTGCGCACACACAAGAAAAAGGAGTGCAAAAACTTGCAACCCAGGGCCAAAACCCAAAAACCTGGCCAAAAGGGGGTGTGCCGGGCTTCAGGGGGTTAACACACACAGAGCGAGAGAGAGAAGGAGAGAGAGAGGGAGGGAGGGAGTGCGGGAGTGACGGTTAACCCACCATGGCCGCCATCATCACAGCCCCGCACGAAGCACCTTCGCGACTCACGTCCAATGCGCACCGCGTTTTGATTCGTTTCGCTTTTTGCATGACTTGAGATCGTAAAATTCATATTTTTCCTTTTTGTTGTAGCTTTTCTCTCGTTTTTTTATTATTATTTTGTTGCTTTTGCTTTTGTTTTGTTTGGCCTTTGCTGGCTGCGTATGAGAGGCGAGCCAGCGCTGGTCATAATATTTAACTCTGCCCCTCGCCTCACGCGGGGTTGCTTTTCATTAGGTCCTCTCCACCAGCTCCGCCATGTTGCCTGCCTGGCTGCCTGCCTGCCTGCCTGAGCCGCAGGAGCTGGAGCTGGACGTGGCGGGGACATCCACCATCTTGGCTCGCCTCATTTGGTTCGTTATTGCTCATTTCTTGCCCCGGCCTGCTTGCCCGCCTGCCTGCCAGATTAATGGGCGCGATAAGGTCGCCGGCTGGTAGGTAGGTGTAGCCCTGGCCCAAGTCCAGACGCCAAAAGGCATCCAAGTTCCAGCCCAATATGGTAGCCCGCATAAGCCGAGCAGTGGGCTTTCCCTTCATCGCCTTGGAATGCGCACCGAAAGCCAAAGGGCACTGGCACTGGCACCGAGCTCCTCCGACCATGGAATGCTTATCTGCCAGCGCAGATCTCCAGCCAATGCCGCCCATCTTTTATGACTCACAGTTAAAGAGGAGCCAAAATTCAGGCAGTAAGGAATGCCAACCATGGCCAAGATCGAGCTGTTGGTCTTTCTAAATTGGGAAACTTCAGAATCCAAAGAAAGCATTGACAAATAGAAGCTATAAATATATTTGGGAACCCGCGCAAGGTCTTTAGCCACATTTCAGCGACACCTTGAGATAAATCGGCACATTTGACCCACTCTGTGGGAATAATGCGTCATGACAGGTGACCCTAATCCTTATTTGCACAGCTGAAACCGTGTCTCTTGAGTTCCAAGTGATAAAAACAGCAGATTGTGGCGTTGGCCAACTTAGTTCATCATGGAGCGACTTAGAAACGGATATCTACTAGGTCTGCTGCTTCTACTACACCTAATTTCCCTTGGAGCACGGGGACAGCGCATCCAGCCTAGAATCGTGGGTGGAAGCACCACCTCGCTCTCCAATGTAGGTGGCTTTGTGGTCAACCTCCGCTACGATGGATCTTTCTACTGCGGCGGCTCGCTGGTGAGCAGCATGTACGTGGTGACGGCAGCCCACTGCCTCAGTGGCAGCCAGGCCAACAGGATGACGGTCCAGGGCGGCGTCAGTCAGCTCAGCCAGACGGGCGTTGTCCGGCGGGTGGCCAAGTACTGGATACACGGCGGCTTCAGCAGCTCCAGCCTCAACTGGGACGTGGGCGTAATCCGTCTCCAGAGTGCCCTCACGGGTAGCGGGATCACTACAGTCTCGCTCTGCACAGTGCAGTGGAATCCCGGCGACTATATGCGCGTCTCTGGGTGGGGTGTCACACGTAATGGCAACTCAAATCCCTCGAACCAACTGCGCACTGTACAAATCCAACTGATCCGCAAGACGGTCTGCCAGCAAGCCTACCGCAATCGGGATACTCTTACGGCCAGCACCTTCTGTGCCAGGTCTTCGGGCAGGGATAGCTGCACTGGAGACTCTGGTGGCGGTGTCATCTACAGGAGCCAACTCTGCGGCATTGTCTCCTGGGGTCTGGGCTGTGCCAATGCCCAGTATCCTGGGGTGTACACAAGTGTTCATCGGGTGCGCAGCTTCATCACCAGCTGCATGAAGAAGAAGTGAGCCGGGCGCCGGATGCTGTTACTCTCTGCCAATTAATAGTTAGTTAAAATATTAATTAAAAATCGTTAAGATCAAGTGATGCCTGTTGATGGTCAGGAAGCCCTTGGCCCGGCCCCAAACCGGATGAGTGATGGGCCAATGGAGATATCAGAAATCAGGCTGCGGGCTGCACAGTGGGGAAAATGTTGGGAAAATTATTTGAGATGGAAGATAGGTCTGTGATCTGTGTACGTAGATACGGGCAGAAGTTTCTCTTGGTAATATTAGATATTTGTGGGGAAAATCATTTACTAAACAAAAAATATATAATCCATTTAAAGGGAGGTATCTTTAAGATAGGCATTCGTAGACAATCCACTTCTATAGAAGTACTTAACTTCTATAGAAGTACTTATAAAAGAAAGATCCCTAGACCTAGAACCACTGTTCCTCTTAGACAACAGCAAAGGGCTTGCGCGATCGATGAGTGCCCACTTCCGATTGTTGACTTTGTTGTCGCGCGCTAATTTCAAAAGCGATTGCTGCCTTGATTTGCATTTAATACTATGTACAAGGTCTGGCCAAGAAGGTTCCTGTGTAGCCAGCGGAAGGAAGCTGCACGCTGATCAGTGATCATTGACCACCGCCGTGGCACGGGTCACCCAGGTAAGCTTTCATATCCCGTCGTACTGATTGCAGCTAATTTCAGATAAATTAAGTGCAGTTAAAGCGCCACTTAACACGTGCTGGACGCGGATCGCTGTGACAACGAACGGAGATCCAGCGGATCCAGCGGTTCGCCTCATTTGCTTAATTGGCAGGAGGTCGTCGGTATGGTTGCATTTACGATAAAATTGCAATTAATAGCGCTATAATGTTGTCGAAGGCGATTTCCATAACGGAATGCCAATCAAACGCAGTTTTCAATGCATTTCTTAGCCGTAATGAGCTCTGCCGTTTGATTGAGCACTTAATGGCCTCGAAATTAATTCTGTCATCTATGGAAAAGGCAATTTTCCATATTAACCGAAGACAGGAAGGACACAGGTCACCTGAGTTCCTGGCTGTGTCATTCAATTCAATTTGGCTAAGTAAACGCGGCCCAAGACCAAAAATAAAGTGCTAATTGAGGTGGCAATAGAAAAACTTTGACCAATTTGCCAGCCGAAAAGGTTTTTCCATCGACAGATTGACAGCCACAAATACACAAATTATCTGAGGTGGAAACTGCCGCCTGCCGCCTGCCGCGGCCGCTAATCAGCTAACGAAATTATTATTATTAAACTCGTTCGCTCATGCCGGCCAATTAGCATTCTGACGGTTTCTGGCCCATACAGACAGAACCCATAACCAATAAAAGATTGAACGAAACTTTTGCCATCGACCAGGCATATCGACAATTGAATTGCAATTAAGCCGCCGCTCAGGTGGGGCTGTGGTTGCTTATTAGTTTATTACATCAACAACAAATCTCAACAAACGCTAATTAAGACACAAATAATCGAACGTGCCAACACTGAAAGCCAATAATAAGGCGTATTGTGTGCCAAGGGGGTTGCCGCTCAAGGGAGCCACTCCACGGAACAGAATGGGGTGGTTCTGGCCAAGCCAGGCCGGGCCATGCCAGCGGTTGCTAATGGGGCGGCCCAATAAAGTTGTCCCGACCAAAAGGGACACTCGTGCAACTCGACAAAGGACTATGCAAACGTCTGGAGTTTGACAAGTGATGAGAACATGGCTTTAAAGATACTTTTAATGGAATAACTTAGTTAAGTCGTAAAGTTCGCGTTAAGGCTTATGTTAAACTTAACCCCAGGTCTTCAAAAAGCTCTCTTAACTTTAAAATGCATGCCAATTTTGAATAGAAATAGTGGGGTAAATAATAATTATAAGTTTGTTGAAGGCTAACCTTCAAATTAAACAAAATTTAATACTAATATCTACTTAATTTGAATTAAACAGAGAAAATGGCATAAACACTTAGTTAACTGATAGTTTAAGGTCTAAAACGGATCATAATCTTCTCTATAAGTTAGTATTCTAGCCTTTTTCCAACTATATTCCATTCAGTCATCCCTGTCTATGGTATCCCTCCAACTTTTTGGGTTCTTTCAGGCTTGCGTGAGTAGTTCGTTCGTCTGGAACAGGGATTGCTTGTGGAGTTGGGCCACCCACGGCCTGCGGTATTTGAACGACACGCCCAAATTGTCCAACTTGTGTGTGTGTGTGTTGGCAAAAGGCACACACACACACACACACACACTGCAAAGCTACCTCCCTCCCGTAGCTTCGCTGTAACCCTTAGAGGAAACCAACCACCGCGCATAGCGAGCGACCGCAGCCGCAACCTGTAAAAAGTAAACAGCAGACAGAGAGCGGGGGTGGCCAGGGTGGAGGGTAGTGAGTGTGTGGCAAATGGCGCGGCGCAGTGGCATGAAAATGTAACCGCAAATGTGGCGGCGCTGGGAAGCAGGAGCAGCGGTTTTCCGGGACGAGGTGTAACGGTGACAGGAACAGGCGTTTGCTTATGTAGTTCCCGCTGTCGCTGTCTCTATAGTCCCTGGTCCCTGGTGTGTGTCCATGTCCTGGCAAGGGTCCTTTCTGCCACATTTCTGCTTTGCTTGAACCCAAACACACACCACACACACACAGGGGCAGGAATCTTTAGCAGTTCTTTGGGGACCTCCGCCGGAACGGAACGGAAGTGAATGGCACATTATGTTGCCACTGTTGGACTGCTGTCGTCATCCGGCCCGGGGTCGAAAGGACGTCCCAACATGGCTTTTTGCGGGGCTGTAATTGGATGGGAGTTGGGCTCGGGCTCCGTCTAGGGCTCCGCTCCCCTTCCTCCTCTTACTCCGCCATTATGTACTTGTACGCATTAGAGCGGCATAATGTGGGCGCTCTCTCCACGAGGCACATCCTCCTCATCGGGGAAACTCTGTTTAAGAAGAACTTGAAGCACTCTCCACTGCGGTTAAAGTTTCCATCCAATGTGGCCAAGATGAGACTGCCGACTATTCGACTGAAAGTAGAGCGGACAGGGGAAGGGTCAGAAGGGCACAGCCAACATTGTCATCATCAAAATCCCATTAGCAACGTATTCAAATGCGTTCGAGTGTAAAACAAGCCGCATTCAGTGCACGCACACACATCGGACACATTCGAGTGGAGTAGAGTTCGGCACTCATTCATTTACACTGCGACTGGCAACTGGCATTACGCATCCGTTTGTCCAGGACTCCTGCTTCTCCTCCTCCTCCTCCTCTGGCTCATCCAATTTGCATGGAGTCGGGTAGATCCTTTAAAATCAATGGCAATCCTAGCCTACTTATAGGCCAGGCGGCAGCAACCCTAAACCAGGAGCTGGACTCCAGTCCATCATCCAATCACCCGTTGTCCGTTGATTCCAATTACAAATCCAAATCCAAATTTCGTCGCCTCCTCCTTCCTGCTCCGCGTCCAAATGTGGAGCACTCAAATTAGCATTTGGCCCTGGGAGGTGGAGCCCCTGTATCGGGTGTGTGTGTCTGTGAGTGTGTGTGGAGGGGTGTTTGCACATATGCCCAATATTTTTACCATTTCCATTACGAGGATTTGTAGTCCTGTCCCAGTACTCCCTCTAATTTGTAAATTTGGTTATTATGCCAGGCCAAGTGCGTTGATTAGGTGTCGTGTTTTAGAAGAGAGGTTTTGATTGGGGAATAAAAGGTGAGCAGACAAGAGGAGCCTCTTCCTCCTCCTAAAAATTGTTGAATTAATCAGAGTTATCTGCAGCAAGATACTAAAGGAATCCCCTGTGCTCCTTGAACTGTATTGATTGATTGATTCATAATCTTAAGACAATTCGCTTTCAACTTTCAATGAAGCTAAATCACTCAGTAACATAATCTCAAGCTAATAAAAACCCTAAATGAGTGAATATTAAAATGTTTACCTCCCAAAAGGACCTAAGAAAAGAAAGAG
>JAEIIH010006093.1:0-37489 GCA_018904745.1 Drosophila orosa
ACTATTTTTAAATATTTTAGAAATATTTTGTCAAAAAAAGAGAATTCAAAAAATATTTTTTTAAGTACTAGTAACAGGAAATATTTTAAATCATACAACATTATTAGAAATTATTTGATTTTATTTTAGTTTTGTTAAAAAATTACATTTTGGTTAATCTTTCGAGAGAAATTTCAAATCTTTCAGCAAAGCTCAACAAATCTAGTATTTATATTCTTTACCATTTTTCTATTTCCAATTTCCTATATCTTACACCACTGACTCGCACTGTATAAATGCGCATTCATATCCATTTGAGCTTTATCATATAGTAACAGCCCGTGCCTGAACTTTGGCGGCGGCCTCTGCTCTGTTTGAGTTGTGCTCTCAATGCTCTTCAATTGAATTCAATTCGCAATAAATTGGAATTTCAATTGTTGCTGCTTTTCGCCGGCGGCGACACAATTTCGTCAGAGTTCTTCCATCAAGCAACATGCCACATCCACCGGTCCGCATCCACCTCGTCCCGTTCGCCTCTTAATCCCTCGGAGCCCGCATCGAACTTCCTTTTTAATGGATCGCTCGTACTCAATTCATATTTGCACTGTGCATATGATGCCCTTCGCTCTGTTTATCCGCACAGAATTCGATTTCAGAATGTCCCGCTTGATTGGCTCTTAATCACTTTGCCATCGCATTGACTGCCGAGGGGAATACCTATGAGTACACAGAGTACCCCTCTCTCTCTATTCTCGGATCAAGCCGAGAGTTCAGAAAAGCAAGTAATTGATTCATTGTTGCTTGTTTCTCTGGCAAGCATTTAACACTCTTGTATTCCAGGTGCCCCGAGGCGGCTTCAATTCTCAGGTGAAGACGGAGGCGGGAGCTGAGGTTTTTTTTTTTTGGGGGAGAAACAAACACAGGGAGAATGCCCGAAAACCCATAATTAAAATCTCAGCCTTTGTGGTTTCGTATACGAATAGCTGGAGAAGATTACGCAGAATGCGAAACGCCCAGATCTTGTGGTCGCTTCCTGAATTGAGCGATGCGTGCGCCCCAACGTTGATGAGCCTATAGTTATGACCAGCACTTACCTCTAGGAAGGGGCATGTCGTCTTTGACAATAATTTATAGATTTTAAAGAGAGTATTTATCAAAAAAGATAAGATTGATTTCTTGACTATGAATGGAAGATCTTTTTGATAATAATTTACAGATTTTAAATTTGCATTTATTTCAATTGTATTATTGTGAAATTTGTAATCCATTTATTGACTGCTTGGGAAAGATATATATATATATATTCATTGCTTTCTTATAATAACTACCGAGTTGTTGGAAATGTTTGTGTCATACTTTTTCCTTACTTAATATCAAAGTATTTGAATCTTATAGTTCAAATAGTTAATTTACTTTACAAATGTCTTTTAATTTTTTTAACCTTTTCTTCATTATCTCCACTTTATTGCCACTGCAAGTGCACAAGTTAAATGGATTTGCCATAAAAAAAAGCAGATAACTAAATTTGATGTGTTTTTTATTGGTTTCCCGTAATGGGGAACTTCCTAAAGCCGATCAATAAAGTTATCTGACGGCCAGTTTAATGGAAGTCTTGACTAAATTAGTCACATCTCAAGACTATTCATTTTGGCAACTTTCACTGCACTGGACACAATTTTTGGAAAGCATATCCCATGGCCCACGCCCCCTTGCTCATAGATTATAGTTTCGGCCGCTTTTCGTTTGGGCCTGGCCAATGCAGAAAAATGCAGACAAAGCCGCCGTTTCGCGGTGGTGCTGGTGGAGTTTGGGGTTTCGTGGAGGAGGGAGCCGGCAGTCGGGAGTCGGAGCTATACCTGGTCTAGATGTAAGGCCAACTGCAACCGCAGACAAAATGCGCGGCTAGCTGACCGCACCCCACGTGCTTCCAGGTGAAACTGCTGCAGGGACGAGGCGCGATCGGGGATCACAAGGGTGGGCATTAAATTTTACACTGCACAAGCGGAAAACGCCAACAGGCAATGGCCAAAAATACTGAAATACTTGAATGGTTTCGGCCAAATGGTTGGCCACAGTTGCCTTTGGCCCGCAGCTGCAGTTAGAGACGCAGACGCCATTGAAAATGTGCATTGCTTGTTGCCGG
This sequence comes from Drosophila orosa, assembly GCA_018904745.1. Classification (NCBI taxonomy): domain Eukaryota; kingdom Metazoa; phylum Arthropoda; class Insecta; order Diptera; family Drosophilidae; genus Drosophila; species Drosophila orosa. The sequence goes on from JAEIIH010006093.1 coordinate 2,123, forward strand.
TTTTCGCTCGGTTTTGTTTTTCTGGCCCCAAACTCTACTCAGTTAGCCAAGTGGAGTTGTAGTTGTAGCTGGAGTCGGAGTTGGAGCTGGCGGCCAGCTGGTGTGTGTTTGGTGGGCTTTTGGCTTGTGCTTTTCCTCGGCCGCCTTTTTTTTTTGTTTTTGCCTGGCTTTTTCCCTCTCGGGCGCCGAAAACATAACGAATTGTTGTGGCAATCGCTTCGTTCCGATTGAGTGCATGCCACGCCATGGAAATCCAGTCAAGCTGCCCAGATTTTCAGCTTCCAAGTGTTGGACAAATTTATGAACTTTGGATGTATATTTCATACTGGGAACGGTGGGTTGATAAGCCTGTTGAGGTCGTATATGGGGTTAGGGGAAACCCCATGCTAACTTTAACTTAAATTATATTATTTGCAACATAAATGCTTTCTAGAAAAAAGTATATATTGCTGATTTCAGAAGTTTTCATAGATCCGTAGATGACAAACTCTTTGAGGATACTTTCGCTGATCATAAAAGGGAAAACTGATAAGACAACATAGCTTTCTTTAGGCTCGGTTCCTTAATAATTCCTTCAATCGATTGACCTTCATTTGCCAAGATTCTCCTATGTACTTTTCTTTCCAATTCCGATTCTATTTACCCATTTATTCGAGTAAAAGTCTGCACACTCCCTGATTTTGCGAGTCTCTGCATTTCCAATCGCTGCTTTCAATTAACTCGACGTTCTAAAGAACTCTATTTATGGGACTGTTCCATCAGAGCGGCCAAGTTTCGCCATAAATTTGCGAAACACGTTGTAATGCTGTTTGTCAACAGTTGGAGCAGTCACATAAATTAAAAGCTAGTCAAGTGCGGACTGCAACTGCAGCATCAGCATCAGCAGCAGCAGCAGCAGCAGCAACATCAGCGGCAACAGCAACAGCAACAATAGGAGCAGCGGCAACAACAAGCCGGCAACATGGTGTTAACATTTTTCGCCCCAAAGCGGCGGAGCACATCCCATCCCAAAGACTCCGAGAAAAAGTGGAAAAAGTGAGCTGGAAAAAAATCTCGTAAAAATCCATGAAAATTCAAGAGACGAGGAGACGTTGAAAAGTTTGCTGCTGCTGCTGCTGTTGCTGTTGCTTTGGTGTTGCTGGCGTGCTCGTGTTGCTGGTGTGTATAAAGAACTCCAACTGCAGGCGAACTGCTGGCAAACGTTGACTTTCTAACTGTTACAAGTCGTTGCTCAAAATGCTTGCGGAGCGGGCGTATTGTTTGCCCAAGTTGTTGCCATTGCCTCTTACTTCCACCAACAACAGCAACATGGCCAACAGCAACACGGCTAACAACGCCGTTCGTGTAGTTGTCAAAGCCTTAAAACGATTTTCGCCTGATTTGACACAAAGGCAAAGGCAACGGCAAAAAGTTATTAAGGCCCCGGCCAATTGAGTTGTTCGGCTAACAAATTTATTAGGGCCAACAGAGATAGATGTGAAACTTGGCCCAGGGGAATGTCGCGAAATAGATTATGTGGAGGTTTTTGGTGAAAGCCACTAATGAGGAAGAGGTCTATTGTTTCCCAGGGATGGGCTAGGAAGTAGTAATCAATAGAGAAATCAATAGAGATTTTAAACTTGTAATAAGATTAGTCTATGGTTTAGGCATAACGATTCTAAAAATATATTTAATAAGATATTTATATTAACATTTAAGCGTACTGATAGGCTTTAATGCAATATATTTTAGCTACAAAACAAACCAGTTTTTGCTCTCTCAATATACAACCCTGAAAGCATAGTGAAAGCCACTAATGAGGAAATAGCACCCATTAACTATATAGTACCTCCTGAGAATTCAGAACCCTACCGCAGTCAGCGATGCATAAAAGACGGACTCCGAGTTTCTTCTGTTGGCTTTTTGCTTGAGTTATTTCTTGGACCGCTTTCGAAGACATCAGGGTGTGTGGGAATTTTCTTATCTGATGGCTTGTAAGCTGACCAAACGCGTTTTTTGTCTTCGAATAATTATGCGGCTGAAAAGTAGGCTCGAAAGAGCGGCTCCGGCAGATTCCCATGATACGATTTCTTGTAATTTACATGAACCACATACAGACAGACAGGCAGACAGACAGGCCTACCTACATTTATGCAAATATCTAACTTTGATTGCTTCGATTCTTTTGCAGACCTGGTTCTTCACGGACACGGATGATCACCACTACCAGGAGAAGACAAGTGAGTAGAGGAAGCCATTACTTATTTACCTAACCCGTCCGAATTTTGCCCAAAATTATGTTTCCGAGAGCGGGGGAAGACAGCAACGAACAAATTGATCACAAAAGAAGAGCCTCTTACCTGGCCAGGCACCGCCCTCGACCTCTTACCTTTCGGCATCCCCACTCTCCACTCTCCAGGCTCCATAAGCGATCCCTTTCCTTGGTCCGTTCTCAATTTAGTTTCACATCAGCCGAGTGCCACGCCCCCAGCACCGCCTAATATTGGCCACTGTCTGGGGCCAACCGCCGAAAACCGATTAAAGTTTATAAATTCCACGGGCAAACAGCGAGCGGGGTAGCTTCATCACTCACCCGCATTTTAATTGAATTGCAGCTCGGGCTGCGCTTCGATTTTCAGCCTTCGCAGACTTTAATTAAAAAAAGTTCAAATTTCAATTTCGCTCCACAAAAAATTGTATTTCATTTTTGCATACTCCGGCAAACACCGAACGGAGAAGACACAGAATCCAGAGCCAAGAAGAACCTATAGCCAAGAAGAGCAGAGCAGAGCGCAGACGATCTCAAGTTTCACACACAGACTCCTTGGTATTTTGATTAGGCCCCATAGCTGGCCAAAAGGATTCGGCTAAACACGCTCGGGGATTTTGAGTTATGTGCGGACTTGGGGCTGGAGCTGGACAAAGGATAAGAGCTCCAAGGCCCCGTTGTCTTGTGTTTAAATATTTCAGCAATTTTCATCCAATTAAGGCGCAAAAGTTTTTGTGCGTTGCTCTGCTTTTTCACTCTTTTTTTATTTTTTTTTTTTTATTTGTGTGTTGTGTTCGCTTTTTATTCCCCGCACTGCCGCCTGCCGCCTGCATCTTTATCTTCGGCTGCGACGACCACGGCGGCAGCTGTCAAACGATACAAAATGTATCCGCTGGATATGAGCGGCATTCTCGGCTAACAAGCTACTGTTCTGGGCCCGAAGTTACCCGGCCATTTAGTTAATTAACATAGAAGTGGGCCCTTCTGTTCCCTGTTGGCCAGCTTAATTACCAATCTTTATCAGCCTTCTCATCCCGCATCTCCGCATCTTCTCTTTTTCTTATTTTCAGAGGGCCATCTCATCAACACGAAATGCTCACAGGGCCACTTTCGCAAGGCGCTCTGCTGCAAAATGTCCGCCGAATTGGATGTCTTCCTGGAGAGCGGCAAGAAGTGAGTATTAATATAATAAGATGATTTCAAATATAATAGAAATCTCTTAAAAGTGATTTCCCTATTCCCATACTTTTATAAAGTTTTATTGTTACATTCATATTAAACAAGAGTTAAACTCTTTGCTTTTCAAAATGGGAATGTATTTAAAATCCTTCCTACTTTGGTACCTTAATGTACTTTAGCCTTCCTTCGCTTTACTTTATATTTCGGTGAAACCAAATTTTAAACTTATAATGACTTAAAAGTCTCTGCACTGAAAGTAACACTTAGCAGACAGACATTGGCCACGTTCAAGCCTGAACCTGTGAACTGTATATACTTCCCCATTGATTGGAAATCCATACGTGTGCTCAGCTTCAATTTCATGCAGAATTATGGCATTAGCTGGGGAGTTAAGAGGTCATGTTGCAAGTTGCCTTTGCAGCGGCAGGAGCCCAAGGCAGCAAGCAATATATGTTCTTGTTCTCGTCTCTGCACCTAAAATGTTGTCATATTTGCCGGCTTAATGTTCATTCGATGCATTTCTGGTTAACAACTTGAGGGAGCAATGACTCCTCCTTGTGGTTCTTACTGTAATAATAGACTTTAATGCTTTTAATAAGCGACCGCAGGAGAAGCCCATCATTCTGTCCATGGGCAGCACAAAACACCCAGCTCCCAGTTTGTGTTGCAGCTGCCATGCGTTCTAATTTGCGCAATTAAGACGCAGCAGCAGCAGCAGCAGCAGCAGCAGTAACAGCAGAAGCCGAAGCCGAAGCAGCAACATCAACTTGCAACAGCAACAGCCACTCAAAACTTGTCCAGCGACCGCAGCCCAAGAAAGAAAAGGAGCGGACCAGAAAAAAAGACACTTCAACTAGCGCCCAAAGGAGCAGCCTAGAAATTCCTCCTCCTGCCTTTGCTTCGCTTATTTGTAATTACACTGAGCAGCGGCAGCAACAACATCATGAAGAAATCTAGAACAACTCGGACATGCTTGGACTTCAGATGATGAGGAGGAGATGAGGCTGGGGCCTGGATGATGACGATGGCTGAATGCCTGGATGGCTGCTTTCATCTCAAGTTGACTTGCCGTTTTGGCTTAGAACTTGAAACTGTCATTATACGAGCGCGGAGCATGCAATCAATAGCGACTGCAGCAACAGAGCGCCTCAGTGCGATGCTGCGGTGCTGTGCTGCAGCAATGAAACAAAATAAATGGCCAGCAATGAAAATGTGCAGTTATGAGGCAGTTGCTCCAGCTCCAGCTCCTGTTGCTCTGGCTCTTGCTGGTGGGTCCAAAATAAGTTTAAAAAAAACAAGAAAACATCGCTGAAAATATGAAATGGTATCAGGTGGCACAGGAAACTGGCCGGCCGGGCATCCTTCTGGCTGATTGGCAACGTTTAAGACTCGGCAACAGCGGCACCAGCGGCCAACACTGGCCGAAGAAAACCCGAGCACAACATGAAAAAGAGGTTAATTAACGTGCATTCGAACTGGCAATTATGCCACGCTGCTTTGCTGCTTTTGCTGCCTTGCTTCTTGCTTTTTACAACCCGAATGTTGGTCGTCGTACGCAGCACGGCAGCAGCAACATGTTGCTCATTGCGGGAATTGGTTTTTTTAGGCAACCGTGGGGCGTCTGCGCGCAAAAAGTAGCTCTATTAAATGCAAATCTCGCCAGCTCTTTTAATTGCATTCGCCGTCTTGGCAATCTGAATTTATTTGCCATAAAACATGAATTATTTGGCCCACTGTGCGGCGGCCGGGGAAACGCCTTTCGCTCGCCTTGAATGGCTAATTGCAGGCGCTGTCGGTGCGGCGGGCTTGTCGGTGTTGGGTATCCATTATAATACCAAACAATTAGTGCAATTTAATTAAAATTACAACAATGGCAGCGGCCAGCAACTGCAAGTCATAGAGGGACAGACACGGCCAAGAAACTAGGCGATGACCTGGCCCGTCACTCAAGACTCCTGCACCGGTGGAACTCCCCCACCAAAACTAATCCAAATTGAACAGCACCGATAGCTACCATCAATTATGAGCGGTGGCGTACAGAGAGGGAAACTCTTATGCAATTTATAATATATTTATGAATTTCCTTCTTATCTTTTTCTTATTAGGATGTCGGGCTTTAGGGGATTACGATATTAAATGTAGTACCAAATTTCTCTATGTGTACAAATTCCAGGCCACGGAGGCGCCAAAGGTTCGCTGTGCCCCACTGTGCGCGACATTTGCTTTCGATTCAGAGGGCTGGGGCTTAGGGGAATTTATTAATTAGTTTTGTGTGTTTTTTCGACTCTAAATTCCTTTCTCAAAGCTGCCTGGCCTAATCTCTTTCGATTTATTTGTTTCAAGTTCTAATTTATCTCCGGCTCCGTGTTTGTGTGTGCTCGCGCGGGTTCAATGGGTGTGTGGCCACACCTAAAGTATCCAGCAGATACCAGATACTCATACACTCAAAAACTCGGGGCAAATAATAATGTGTGCTAGCTGGCAAAACTTGTCAGGCAATTGTATAAACGTCCACTTATCTGATTGCAATCCGAGGCTGAGGTTCCCGTGCCCGTTGCCTTTCCCTGTGACGCATCTTGTGGATACACACATCTTGCGGATACATCAGGCGACCGGGCACGTTTCGTAATCAACATTTTGACACAATAAGCGCCCCTTTTTTTCGGGGCCACCAGACGACGACTCCGGGTGTAATTACAACACGTAATATGCGTAATATTCACAGCATAAAATGTAAATGGGACAGGGAAATGGTGCCGAAGGATGGTCTCCACTGGAATGGGGCATCAATCAAGTCGGCCCCGATGATGATGATGTTAATGCTGCATGCCACTTGGCTCTGGATATGGATGTACTCTCAATGTGGATTTATATCGGTCTGTGGGTGCGTGGGAATTCGATTCGCCCGCTTTCGATGCGGTTCATCAATGAAATTTCCCAGGGCAAGACGGCCCCTTTCACCCTTTATAGTACGTTAAGTTAATCCCACACTGAGTCGTAAAATAATAGAGGGAAAGAGGAGTCACAGTCGCACACACAGTGGATTCACTTGCAGTGAACGCTTGGTACAATGAACGAGAGGAGTTCAAATCATATTTAAAGATTTCTTTGAAGTACATTCTAATACCAGACTCTTGGTCACCGCTCTAAGAATTGTAATACAATTAATATTGTATATAAAATAATATGGATAATATTAATGTTTTAGTTTGAAATATCTCTATGATTTTATATTAGGGATTTTGTTTAAGTAAATACAATATTATATACAAAGTCGTTAGCTGATTCCTCTTCAGCTTTGTAGATTTAATCGTTTCCTTTTAGTATGCACTCTGCCGAGCATTCACTGTACATCCATCTAAGGCTGTGACATTTTTAATCGCGGTTTTGATGTTGCAGTTGCAGTTGATGTGGCTCATGTTGATGTCGCTGCTTCGTAATGCATTTTCTGATGGGATTTTCCTGGGGCGGAGTGGCGCATATGTGAAAAGCCAAGCCAGATGCTGCCGCACTGAGTGTGTGAGAAAATTTTCCCCTGTTTCCATGGTTTTTGCGGCCAGGGGCAACTATTTATAGAGAGAGTGCAAGAGAGAGAGAGTGAGAGATATGCGTGTGAAGCCGCCAGTATTTTCCCCATTTTCCTTTAGGGGAAGAAGTACCAGCAGCGCACTCAGCGCGACACTTCCCCAGCCAGTTTAGAAACGCATCAATTTCATTTATTTGCCACTTTGCCACAACAATCCCAATTATTCAATTGATTCCGCGGAGCCAAGGGAGAATGTGCATATGTTGACATTGTGTCGCGGCTGGAAAAATGAGATCCGAAATCTTTGTCAGAAATTGTGGCAGCGGAAACGGGCAATTTCACGGCAATTGCAAATGCAACTGCAACATCAGATGTATGTATGTCTGTATATTTGTATATACATGGAGTTTGACTAGGAAATGCAATTGCTACTCCACATCCGGGAAGTGGCTGTGCTTTGCTCTACATTTCAATTAGCGCCTTCCCCAGCACACACCCACACTGGCAACCACAGAACACTCAGATCCACACCCATTCGCATAATCGCTGGCAATTGCCTTCAATTTGCGAGCTCAAGTGCGAGTGTCCGCCAGCTACAAGACACAAGCCCAAAGACCCAATATACTCGCACAGGGCCTCAGAATTAATGATTTGCTTTGTCAGACTCGGAACGACGCCAGTTGACAAATGCGTTTCAATTGTTCGCCAACAGCCGCCCAAGGAGAAATGTTCGAGTCTCTGCGCAGGCGCACATCTTCTTTAATATCTGACTCAGGTGCACAGGGAAAAATTAAGCAGTTTTTATGATCATTTAACAAAATATATATACTTGGAAATTGTATATTCTGTAACCTTGCCAATTTTGAAATCCGATCAGATGATGAGGTTTTGCGGTCTGAAATTTACGGAATATACAAACAACCTTTTGCCTCTATTTTAGAGTTTCGATTTATGATTTAACAGTATTAATTTATTATTCCATATACTCCTCCCTAATAAAGATATTCTTACTATATTTTGTATATGATCAATAATTCCCCCAAAATATTTAAAAACAGTTAATTAAACCTTGTTTTTCCCTGTTTACTCTCGGAATGGAAAGCATCGAACACTGCATTCGAAATGAAAAGATTAATTTCCCTTTTCGGCTGGAGATGCAGTCGCCACTCGTGTGGCTGTTGCCTTTGTTAATGAGGCGAGCAGTTCGGTTGACTTAAGTGGTTGTGCGGCGGCTGCTGCTTAATGTAAATATCTTGTTGTCTGCCCCCACAAAAACAGACAGCGAGATAGAGAGAGAGAGGGAAAAGGGCAAGAAACGCAGGGCAGACATCATGACACATTGATTTGTATCAATCCGCGAAGCGAAACTCGACTCTGGACAGACACTTTCTGCTGCTCGGCCAGATGACAGCTGACTTATTGCTAATTGCAGGAGAGCCTCCAAGGAGTGAAACCCAAACCCAATTCGAGAAACCCGAAAACAAAACGAAACGGAATGAAATCAGTTCGTCATCGTCGTCTGCTGGGTTTTTGGCGATCGCTTATCTTTTCGACCGGCTGTCAAAATACTTTTAGCGCAGAGTGTGCGCTCCTTACTAAGTTGCCTTGCCCGCCGCCTGATGCCGCTTAATGCGAAATCTATTAAGCCCAGGCATCGGGGTCTGCAACTCGGCATATATCTCCAGATATATCTCCTTTTCGCCCGACTTGAAGTGCCCCGTCAATCATTTTTTATTGTGGCCCCAGACAAAAACTCATTTCGCCTGCAATGTGGATTGGAATGGCCGCCAACGCCCCGCCAGCGGGTTTTCTTCAGAGGATTGGGATGTGGCTGTGGCAGTGGCTGTGGGTGAAAGGGGGCCAAGTGTGGGCAGGGGACTCGGGACGCGAGAGAACCCAGCTGGCAGCTGATCGAAATCTGCCCACATCAGCAGCATATATAACTGAAGCCGGAGCCAAAGCCAAAGCCGAAGTCGAAGCTATGGCAACGGCAGCCGCGGCAGCAGCGCGAATAATTGGAAAAACGGCTATGGAAATAAACTAAAGTTTGCACTCGTTTCGCATTTCAATTTTATCTCGGCCAACGGCCACACACTCAGATGCACAGGGAGAAATTGATGGATATTCTAAACAGAAATGTTTGCATTTATAATAAGATATTGTGACAATTTACTCGATGAATTGTTATAGATGTTCTAACTGGTTAGAAAAACCTACCTGTTGCTGAGAAAATATATCCAATATCTTCGTTATTACAATATTTTCCACTTCAATTATTTATGAAATAAAATAATGTGGATAATAATAATTTGAATAATTTTGATTTCCATTTTTTCCTTCTGCATTAAGAAGTGCAATCCGATGCAGAGATAAACTGTGAATCAGAGAAACCGGCAGAGCCAAACAAACAAACAAACAAATAAACAAATAGTTTCAAGGCGGAGAATCGGAGAAAAGCCACCATCAGCGATCCCCGAATCGATAACCCGAAACGGGGGGAACCGATGGGAACACCAAATGAAAACATTTTCATAAATGCCAAAGAAATCAAAGACGGGGGCTGGCGTTAATTAAACGACATCGAACATAAAATAGCGGCTAGGTTTCAATTTGGATGGAAAAACAGGGGAAAGCAGCTGCTGCCTGACTGCAACTGACTGGGTTATGCTCTCTGCATAATTAAGCAAATTAAACGCGCATTTTTATGCGCCACGAAGCTAAAGGAGGACTAACAGCGCCAGGGAATGACAGTATTTATACTATATAGAGGCAGGAATCGGGGAGTCGCGGCCTTTTCGCACAGGTATCGCATGCGGCAGCCGCAACATCAGTATACAACAGCAGCCTCATCCAGGCAGGCAATTTATGAATGCCAGGCTTAGGAGTTGTTTCTTTTATCCGAGAGCCACACACACACTCCTCTGCCCCTTTGCACCTGGTTGCAGTCACGGCTTATGCAATAAAAATTATATTAAATTACCCAACAGACGCAAAGACAAGACAAGCCAATCCTCCAAGATTCACTTCGATTTTATTGAATACTTACGAGCTCAACGAAAGTTGCGAGCCCAAAGAAAGGGGCCTGGATCCCGAAGGTGGAGATACTCTTTGGGAATCAAGAGTTTTAAATTGTAAAGAGGGTTCTTGAACTAAATACTATAATGTTTAAATACTACACTAGCTTAATCACAGCCTAAACAAGGGAATACATAGCATTCCTGGTTAGTATGACTTGCAAATCTTTTAGGCCCTTCCCCCAACGGATTCCAAGTGGAATCCCCAAGTCGGGCATCCCCTCGCTGGACAGAGAACCCAAGACCCAGGAGGATGATGATGGCCAGCAGAGAGTCGGAGCTTAATGCCATCATTAGTCCACCGCCGGCTACCGGATATGGCTGATCGTTTGTCACTACAAAAACTGCAGCTGCCTCGGCAGACTCGCGGATCTTTATCGTGTCCTCGGCCTCTGCCTCTGCCTCCGTAATTGCAATCTAAATTAGTGCACTTTTTATGCGGCTTAACGGAAAGGGCCTTGAGAGGGGCCGCATATGCTTTATTGGCTAAACGAATCGATTTGGAACAAAAATGGGATTTACTGTGGAACGATATTGGACAAACAGGAGTTGCGAACGCCATAGAGGACGTCACTAGCCTCGGGCAGCTTACATATCTTGTCCGGGGCCGGGCGGCTGAGTCGCTCGGCCAGGACATTCAGATCCAATTTATTAATCCGCATCATCAGCGTGGGCTCCTTCTCCACGGCGCGGCATACCACGCTCTTCTGGCAGTTGACCAGCAGTTTGGAGCCGGGCCGGAGAGGAGCATCTGGGAGAAGGCCAACGGTCATGGGACCGACATCCGCTCCCACCCGTCTGTTGTTGCAGGAGAGGCAGGCGATATTAGTGTTAATAAATCCGGCTGCCCGCGGGCACGTTTCCTTGTCCTCGATCAGATGGAGCCGGTGTTCGAGGTCATCGAAGCGGTCGCGGATGTACTTCTTCAGCGCCGGCATGTGTACCTTGTCCAGCTTGCTGTCCAGCATGTCCTGCAGCTCCTCCATCGTTCCGATAAAGGTCAAGTTGTATTCCTGGACGAGTTTCCTTATGCCCTCGATCTCCACCACGCACTGCTTGACCAGCTCCAAGCGCTTGAAGAGCGCCTCAGTTTGCCGCAGGAACTCCTGCAGGGTGACATAGAACTTCTCCAGCTTCCGGCTTATCATCTCGATTTGGTCCAAGATCGGGGTTGCTATGTACCGCAGCAGCTTCTTCATGAAGTCCATGTTGGCCAGCAGGCTGCAGGCGATCTTGTTGTCCTCGTCGCAGGTGGTGCAGAGATCCTCGCAAGGCGAGGAGTACTGCTCGGCATTGTGGATCCTGAACTTCTGGTCCTTGGCCTTGTTGCAGATGCGTATCTGCTTGAAATGGCACTCGAGTTTGGTTTCCAGCTGCCGGATGCGCTGCTCCATCTCCTGCAGCTTGTCCAGTTGCTCCGAGATGGGCACAATGGACTGCACGTCGAAGGGCAGCGGCGAGATCTTCGACTGCTCTAGGATCCGCTCCATGCACTTGCCCTCGAAGCCACTGATGGTGACCACGTCCTGCTGGCAGTTGAGTTTCTTGAGGAGCACATTAATCAGGCTGTGGAGCACGGCTACGTTGGTGTGTGTCAGCTCTGGCACCCCGAGGGCAATCCTGGTCAGCTCCTCCAGGGTTAGTTCCACGTGAACGGGCATTTTGTAACAATGAAATGTAATTTTAAGATTTAGATGTAACTTGTTCTCAGAGATGTGGTTTGGTAATGGTATGAATGTTTGTTTATTTCCAGGTGGTTCTGTCACTTTGACGATGACAACTATGTCAACGTACCGAGACTGGTGAAGCTCCTGGACGAGTATAGTCCCAGCGTGGACTGGTATCTGGGCAAGCCGAGCATCTCGTCGCCGCTGGAGATCCACTTGGACAGCGTAAGTGCAAATGCCTGTTATTTCTGCATATTTTCCTATATAGACTTCGTAATTACAAGTCCCACTGCGATCGATCGCCTTTCTCCGTCTTCTGGCCGGGCCCAGCTCGATTCAGCTCGGGCCGCGGCAGGCCGTTATTTATGTGGCCACCATGGCCATTTGTCTATGCCGCCATTTGGCTTCCAGCTGCCAGCGCAAGCTATCATTAATAACCGATATGATCTGGCGCGGCACTAGCAACGGCAACGGCAGCGGCAGCCACAATCCCAGTCCGAGTCCCAGTTTGGCTCCAAATTCGAACTTGTTTCCACTCCGCGCCATTTGAAATATGGCCAGCTGATCCGTGCTCCGAAGCAACGACCAGGGTTGGCCTGGAACCGTAAGCCTTTAAGCCAACGCTCCAGGTAGAGCGCCCTGATCGGAGCTGCATGCATAATTAAGAAAAATAATATGAAAAAACCCCAAACTTTACGCTTCATTTGCGGGAGAGAGAGAAAGATCCTGTCAAGTCTCGGCTTACGCTTTGGCCAGACCCATGTATTAAGTTTCCACCTCGCACATGTCCATTTACATGGTCAATTAATCAGGCCAGCTTGACTGCCCGTTTTTTTTCGGCTCAATTTTCTCTGGGCCATTGCCAAAAACCAGAAAGCAGAGCCGAAAAATTCGATATTTATTTAGTTTATCCTTTGGTCCAGTCTTTCTGGGCCATCCTCCATTCATGAGCCAGTTCTTCCGTTAATCTCGTTTCTTCCCCCACTCTTCCCTTCTCCTTCGGACCAGCAGAAGAACACGACGACCAACAAGAAGATAACCTTCTGGTTCGCCACTGGCGGCGCTGGCTTCTGTCTCAGCCGGGCCCTGACCCTCAAGATGCTGCCCATAGCAGGTGGCGGCAAGTTCATCAGCATCGGCGACAAGATTCGCTTTCCGGACGATGTCACAATGGGCTTCATAATAGGTGAGTTAATCAACGAATTTTGTGTTAAAGAGCCACATTTTTATACGTATTTCTTCGATTTACAGAACACTTGCTCAAGGTTCCCCTGACTGTGGTGGACAACTTCCACTCGCATCTGGAGCCCATGGAGTTCATACGCCAGGATACGTTCCACGACCAGGTGTCCTTCAGCTATGCGCACATGAAGAACCAGTGGAACGTGATCAAGGTGGACGGCTTCGATCTGAAGACCGATCCCAAGCGCTTCTACTCCCTGCACTGCCAGCTCTTTCCCTACTTCAGCTTCTGCCCGCCCAGATGAGCTGGGTGATCGCGATCCTGATCCGGATCTGGATCCCATTTGGCTGTTGCAGGCGCACGTCTGCCGCCGGATCGGTTGTGAACCGATGGGGCAGGCGTCTAAAAAAAAATATAACAAATCTCGCCACTGTGATTTAACATTAAGTGTATATGGTATACGAGTAACGAACGGTTCTTTGTGTATATATAGCGGCTTCCAGCTCGACAGATGTGCTTCCTAAAGGTCTAAGTTTCACTGCAGCCCTAGGTCTTGCAATCTTCCAACACACATCCAAGTGCTTCCCTATAGCGTTACACGGCCCTGTTCCGGCCGACTTAGTTCGTAGTTAAATTAATGGTCTAGTCTACGTTTAAGTTAACTTAGCTCCACAGAGACCGCTTGACCCTCTGCTGTGTAATACTGTAATGCAGTCTAATGAATTGGCCTAAAGTAGCAATATGCGTGTATATAGTATAGATCTAGTGTGCTCAGATCTAACCAAGAAATGTTTAAACAAGTTTGTTAATTTTTAGTTTGCTTGAATAAAACCGAATATATTATTACAAAATGAATCATAATTCAATGTTTTTATTTCTTAAAGGTCACAGTGACTAAACAGTGATGTTTTCTGAATTTCTGGTTAATAGAACTCTTCTCAACGATTCTCACTATGGCTTATCAGTAATTTCTGAACAGCTCTCATCTCAGCGATGCTCATTGTTATAAGACAACTTGATGCACCTATAAATATGTAAGAAATCCAAAAGAAGTTACTAACAACACAACAACCCAAAAGTTTTAAATTGGATCAATGAAATGGTAAATTAACTGGCACAACATTTACCTAAAATGTTTCTAAAGACCGCTCAACATGAATAATGCTCCCCATTAACAATGAGAAAAGAACTTTGCATGCCAGACAGCGATTGGGACCTTTAATCCACCTCGAGGGTCCTTGAACTTGGATGCTTTTCGACTTGTTGGCCACATCGATGTAGCTGCGGTTGGCCTGGCTTATCGGCTTCGTGTCAGCGAACATTCTGTCTACTTGTTGTTCGGCCAGCTTCCTGTTGCCGCGCGCATTTTGCATTTTTGCGAAAATTCGTTGTTAATTAACGCTAAAAGCCATGTTTAAGCCGCTAAAGCGTTAACTTTCAAGCGATATGGATCGGCGACTGTGAGCGACGGAGGTAGATAGACATTGACATGTCCACGTCCACGTTTACGTCCTCAGCCACATCCACGTCCACGTCGATGTCCGTGTCCATGTCCTGAGCAGACAATGAACGGTCCGATCCGTTCCAGAGAGTTGAGGGTGCCTCACGATACGGCATCGGATCCAATGACATGTTGCGAATTTTTATAAAAGACTCACTCGACGGCCGTGTCCCCCGGGTATCCCCTTGCTCGTGGACTCTCGTGATATGTTAAACAGTTCTGGGCAATTATTTTTTGCCTTCTCGCTGCATCCAGTTTTTAGTTGGCTTATATGCAGATAATCAGTTTTTAGTCCATGTCGGGGCTCAGTTTGGGGCGCGCTTTAATGAATGAAGGAAGCCAAGGAGACCAGGAGACCGCAGTCTGTCTGTCTGGCAGGAGAACAAGGAGCCGGAGTTTGGACTGACTGCAATTTTTGTGGCTTGTTCGTTTTAATTGCAAGTGAAATCCTTGTCAGCGCTGTCGGGCTGCCTGTCGGCCTGTCCGTCTGCCTGCCTGCCCGCCTGGCCGTCTGGGGCATCGTCACAGCATCGATAATGAATTAATTATCATATATTAAAAGTCAGTTTGCAGCCGTGGCCCCTCCGATAATCTGCTTCGCCCGGGCACGCCTTTGCATATTTTACGGATCTCCGAATTTAATGAAGTTCGGGTCTCTGCTATAGGAGCTTCAAGAGCTGAAATACCCATTTAGTTTTGTGGCACACGCATTTCTTTTTCCCTCTTAACTCTTTGTCGGATTTTCATTCATCACTTCTAACCACAAAGTTGGTCAGTGAGAGATAAAGTCGTAACCGAAATCCAAATCCAAAATCCAGTGGCAATAACAAAGGCACCCGGCATTTTTCACTTCGACTTGGCGCCGCCCACGAACGCAGAGTTAACAGCGGATGGGTTTCTTTTGTCCGAAATCCATTTAATTTGTGGTTGGCTGCGGCCAAGTGATTCATTAGATACAAATTGCGGCGACTCCCCCGAGCCCGGTTCTCATGCTCTCGATTTATGCAAAATCATAATTTTAATTGAATCACTTCTGTGGGTATTTGGGCAAAGGATTTGGTATCGTCTTAGTGGCCGACAGCAAGTGTTTGAGCAGTAAGCCTTGTATTTCTAAGGGGTCTTTTCTGGGGCCTCATTTGTATGCAGAGCCGTCGACCAGGCGCAAATTACACGAGAAAATGCCCGAAACAAGGCGATCGGGCGATAAGGAACGCAAAGTATCTCGTAGATGCGCAGGCCGGGCCATGTCCCAGTATAAGTATCTGATGCTTATCGTCGCCCAGCCTTGTCAACTCTTCCGTTTGCATTCAGTTTTGGCTGCCAGCGAAATGCCGAGGCCAAATCAAATCGAATCGCCAAACCAGTAGCAGCCGAAAAAGGCTTCCAACGCAGGCAAGCAAATAATTTGTCCGTCTGGCGGAGTGTCCTCGCGGCCTGTCAGTCTTTCAGTCTTTCACTCGCTCAGTATTTCAGTACAAGGTATCCCAGTATCCCTGCCTGCCTGTCAGTCACTCGGCTAGTCCGCAAACTATAAATTAGTGCAGCAGCAGGAGCTCCCGAAGAGATGGAGATGGTGATGGAGCTGGAGCTGGAGCTGGAGCTGGGCCTTGGGTCTCCAACACCCAAGTGAGCCAGCCCCTGAATTTATGTTGTGCATGCCAGTGATCGGGGCGTGGATGCGGAATGGGGTTTGCTATTCGAGCACCGGCACCATCACCAGCCTCGCCATCACCATCAGTTCAGAATGAGCAACAGGTGAAACGACTAGCAGACTAGATCAACTTCCAGGTGCTACCCTGTACCCTGTAGTTGGGAGGGTACATGGTGGCCTGTGATGCTTAAAATAAGAATGTAAATATGAGGTATTTATATGTAAGTCTAGATAACAACAGCGTTCTTCACTGTTCCTTTGTTAGTAGCTAAGTCGAGATATTAGCATTTGAGTTTCATTGAAATATCACGGATTTACTCACTTAAATTTGCACTTCTGGTTAAGTTTAAATTAAGAAACAACTCTAAAATCAAAGTAGATAAACCCCTTAAACTCTCTCAGCGAGATATTGCGTCCAAGTTACAGGGTAACACCTGCTCCTTTTACCCCCGGCTTCGAGTGAAATATGCTTCTCTGTCTATAATTGGAAATGTGAGGCAGCGAAATGAACTCGGCTGCAGTTGCTGCTGCCAACCTGCTCATAATTTAAAGCTGCCGTTGCAGTTTATGGCCCCAACTTGGCTAAATTATGTGTAGCCTCTCAGCTCTTTTCCAGGGGGAGCTTTTCACGAGGGGTCGGAGGATGGGGGAAAGGATTTCTTTTGCGATTTGCGATCGCAGATCGCCAGCAGATACTGCAGTTGAGCAGAGCACAGCTGCAAGCTATTAGCGTTTGCCGAAGATACTTAACGGTCAGCAGAAAATGTGCATGCAACAACGGCCATGTGGTCAGCCACTTCGACGTACAACTTTATTAGGGCGCATCCCATCGATCTCCAGGAGTGGCCCACTGTTTCCTGGCAGATTCCGTCAGCAGGTTTATGCCGGATTCGCAATGGACACTGGACCTGGCCTGGACCGATGAACGATGGAACAGAGGTTGCCTCTTGCCAGTTGCCAGTTGTCAAAAGTCGCCGCTGGGCGTTGTGGTTGCTGCTCGCTGGTGGCGATGTTGACGATGCGTTAAAAACCTTTTCTTGATGCTTATCGCTCTACACTGAAATATATTAAATGTGAAATTTGCATTAATAAATAAATGAACATTTTAAGCACTCCTTCGGGCTTTCCTATGAAACTGTGACTTCATTATAGGCCATACCTTACATTTTCCCATTAACCAGCTAAGAGATCCTAGTTTGTTGTGCTATAATAATTTTCTTAATAGTAAACATTTGTTTTTATTTGATTTATTTTATTTTGAACATTTTATAACCTTAATTTTCTATCCAATAAATTTTTTCTGTGCATCTCTGTGTGCCTGATTCCTTGTTGATTTTGGTTTGCTTTGTGGGGTAATTGTTTTCGAACGTGGCTGGCGGTAAAGAACAACAACAACAGCAATGGCAACAGCATTGCTCATGTTTCACTCAAAATGCGATAAAGATAAAGGGAATGCTCTGTTGTTAATGTTGTTACCTTGCGGCGCTGCTGTTGTAGTTGTTGTTTTTTGGGCGTATGACCTGGAAAATGTTTTGCGCCTGCGCAACGTTTCAGCTCAGCCTACACAACATCAAACAAAAGCCAAATGACAACCTTATCAGTTCAAATTAATCAGGCGTTGCCTCTCTGGCACGCACTTGAGACATGTTCGAGAAAGAGTGGGATATACACGTTCTGAGTGAGAGGGGGATATATGCAAGAGGAGAACTCGGAAAACACCTTTCAGCGCCAGGTTTTTGTCTCATTTCAATTGTTTGCTCTGTCAAAATTTACATCACTTCGAGTGGCATCGTAAGTTGAAGGAAAATGTAAAGAAAAAAGGGAAAACGAGTGAGCAGAGATAACTCTTTAACTAAGATCTGAACTGGGTACAGTGAAAAATACGTATGCCA
The DNA here is from genome assembly GCA_018904745.1 of Drosophila orosa. Lineage (NCBI taxonomy): Eukaryota > Metazoa > Arthropoda > Insecta > Diptera > Drosophilidae > Drosophila > Drosophila orosa. Next base: position 20,044 of record JAEIIH010006093.1, read on the forward strand.
AGACTGAATAATTAAAATTAATGCTTGAAGTACTTACTAAGACATTCTTAAATAATATTTAATTTGTTACAGAAATTGAAATAACGAATTCTTTTAGCTTTTAATCTTGTATGTATTTTAATTTAAAATGTACTTTAAATAATATAATACTTAAATATTTTTTTATTTATTGCCTAATCCCATTTTTATTTAAAGGTCTCCCTATCCTGTATTCCCCTCTAAAAGCGCCACTTCTGGGCCTTGCATACCACGTGTTTTTTTTTGGGTTTTAGTTTTATTATTTTTTGTTGAGCCGCTTGTCCGCCTTATCAGCGGCTTTTGGCCCATCTGAAGTGGCTCTGAGTAGTTAGTTATTCCCGGCCACTCGTAGTTCATTTGCCGTTTTCATGTTTCACTGGAAATCAGAAAAAACAAAGGCCACAGAGTACTTAAAAAATCTTAGGGTTGTGTCAGAGCGGGGATAGAAAGGTGGACTCGGACTATCTCCCGGCTTCCATCTCGATCCGAAGTGGCGAAGTGTTCTGCGCCCGTGGGCGTTGGCGTTGGCGTCGGAGTTTGGTGTGGCCAGCGGCGTTTATTGCCAACTCATTTTCCTGCGCTCTCCCACAGAATGTTTCAGAATCACAAAGGGGCTGTGGCACACGCCCACTTCGGAAGCCGTAACTTCTGACACTCACAGTACCCCTGCTGGCCCGGAATATACTGGCACACGAGAGCAGCGCCTATAATTATGAACCATAATGCAAACATGTGCGAAAATAACGAACAAGAGTGCTAAATGGTAAGAGGGTCTGGCCGGGGGATACCCTGCACTCCCGGTTGGGGAATGGGCCAACTTTGGAGGTGTCGAGCACTCCGATAAAGATGGCTTCTTATCACAAAAATAAAATTAGCTTCTATGATTAAATTATTTTAGATGGAAAGACTAGAAAATCTTTTAAGGCGAGGATAAATAGCCTCGTCGAAAGGGTCTTTAGGTAATCCATGTAAAAAATGCAGTATGAGCATGATTTAAAACATGTGGTATAAATTAGGTGATTATATAAATTAATATTTGTTCGAAGATACATGGGTCTTTCCCCGTATTTACTAGATTTCTTAGCGTTCCTTAGACAATTTTTATAACTCTTAAGACAGCCTTTATTGATCTACATAGCTTTTCTATTGAATAGGGATAGTATTATTAGAATATGTGGTATTAATTAGATAAATTTTTACAACAACAGCAGATCGTAAATCCCCCCCTACATTTTCTGATTCTTTAAATATTTTCTTTAATAGTTTTTGCACAATTAAAAAATACTAAACAATTCTGACAGTGTTCTAACTTTGTTTCATACAAGTCCACAGAATCCTCGGCGTAGTTAATGGGTATAAAAAACAGAACCGAAACGCGGATCCTATTGAGCTTCCACTGGGGCCATGGCCAAGTCCATTTCGAGTGTTTAATTGCGGATTGCTGCTGAAAATGGCCTCGGGCTATATAGAGAAGCCCTCGCTCAGAGGCCGATTATCCGGAGCCTCTTGGCCATATCTTGCTCTGGGTCTTCGGCTCGATAATTACAATGTTTTGTTGGATCACTTTGTTAATGAGTTTCGCGTAGATCTCGATCTGCCGCCTCTCGGATTATTATTTCCAAACAAACTCGGAATTGATGTCTTTTTTATGAGGCGGACACTTGAAACAACTCCAGATGTGCCTTCATACGGGTCTCTGGTTTGTTTACAATGCCCGCCATTGGGTAGTTCATAAACTTCACACATTTTAGACAGAAGTCTGTGAATGGCTCGCATAATCAAGTATTTTATAACATTTTTGCCTCTGTCCCAGCCCCCGAAGTTGGTGTCATTATTATGAGCATAAAATGAAATATTTCATATCATTTCAGTTTCGTTTCGTTTCGTGTTGTTTTTTTTTTTTATTCAACGATTCGGGGCTGTGTCTGTCTGTCCCTCGTCTCTGTATATTTTTCAACCCAATGCGTCTCGTGTCTGCCACATGTGAGTTCTGGCTCTCGCTCTTTTGTATTGTGTAGCTCATAAATTTTCGCAATGTCTTTGTTTTGATCGAACCGCCGTTTGAAAAGTGCCCGGGATCCCAATATTTGGACAAAGGATGCTTCGCCCCCACTTCCTCTGCATAAACTCGAAACTTTACTTTATGGAGTACCAGGCCACTAAACACGATGCTCAGCATGTTTCTGCCAAGTATTTTGTGCAACTATGCAGTAAACTCTCTGCAGACCAGTTCAAAATGTTTCGATTACTACCGAAAATTGTTGGCCAAAGTTTAACGAGTCATGTGGGCGAAAGTTTTGGTTTTGTTTAGCTGGCAAATCACCGGATCTGGGGGGATTCTCGATTAAGTCCATAGCGGGACGTCATGCCTCATTGCCAGCTAAACAACAATAGACTTTGGCATGGGGCACAAGTCGGGTTGACGTTAATTAAACGAAATTCGCTGGCAAATTTAAATGCAATTGCACTACAATAAATGCGAGCATGGGGGAGGGCTTTTTTTTAATCTTTTTTGCTGTTCTCTTTTTCTGAAAAAAGAGCCCAGCACAATTGTCACGCGCCATAAAATCAAGTAGCGGGTAGAAAGGCAAAAAAGCCCCAGGCAAAGTTGCCTTTTGTCCGGTGGCGTATGCTTAATAAGGGGCCAAGGGGTGTACGTATACACATGACATGTGTCAGTCGTGCTGCTGCTGATGCTGATGCTCTTTCTGCTGCAGCTGCCACATCGGAAACTGTTTGCCTCACATTCTTGTGCTAATTGAAATAAATTAACAAAAACCAAGTTGAACGAGAAATATGCTCCAAAAACGCCAAGGGGTTGGGGGGCATGGCATTCAGTTAGGGGTGATTGACCACAGCAAGGCACAAAATTTGCTCAAATACCACCCGTCCCTACTGTATTTCCCTGGCTTTTTGGGGACCACAGCAGAAACGCTTTTCCTACTTTTGGCTGCTCGACAACTTTTCCTGGTTTCGGTTTAGTTTCTGTTTCAGTTTACGAATAAAAGTCATCCAACCACCGCAGGCAGTAGGAGTTAAGCGGAATGGCGCCAGGGGATAGCTACACCAGGGGAAAAATCGGAACTTGCAACAAATTCAATTACAACTTTATAAAACTATAAAATCATATATCTTAAATCTTTGGAGATTCAGCGTTACTAACTTATAACTTATATCAACAGGAACACTTTGGAGATTTGTTACATTTAAGCTCTCAATTTACTTTTAAAAATGAGTTGCTATAATTAATATATTTTAATATCCTTTCTGTAAATATTTTTAGCTGTGTATTAGAGTTGGGTATCCTGGTTAGTTGTAGTCCTGTGTCCATTACCAAACGGACAGCTGTTGCTGGCTGGATTCGAGGCTTGCGAGGCGTGCTTGTAGTGCAGAGAATTAATGTAAATATTGACAGGATTTCGATGCCAGCACCAAAACCAGACAGGAGCTCTGTGTCCTGTTTGAATTCGTGCGTGGAATAGAGAGAGAAAGAGAGAGAGAGGGGTGGTTAGAGGAAAATAGAGGCGGGGAGTCAGGTGCTGGGACTAATGGCATTGCGGTTAGATTGTAGTTTTCCCACCTCTCGCAAACGAATTCCAATTAGAAATAAAGTTGACAAAGCAGCGAGATGGTGGGGGAGATTCGAAATTCGTATTTGGAACCCAATCAGTGGAACTTGGATGGGCAATAAACCCCAAATAGGGAATGCGCGATGCGAACGTAAAACCGAGAAACCGATATCGAAACTGCATTTTGTTGGTAAAAATAAAAGAAAGGGCCCGGAATTGAGTTGAGTTTAGTTGAGTATCTGTTGATTGATGTCACAACATTAAGAAAGCGGCGGCCAATTAAGCCAAATCTATTAAAGGCCAATTCTTCAAGTAGAAGGGAGAGAGTAGAGATGGACCAAAATAACGATATCGTGTGGATTTTACACTCTAAAAAGACTTTTAGTTGTTTTGGAGATAGAGGTATTAATTATTTATTTATATAAATCCTTTATAATAATTATTTAATTGAAATTATGGTGATTTTACATTGAAAAGTTAAAAATTGATTATATATAATAAATTCGAAATATATATTTTATTCTTTCAACTCTGTAATATATTAACAAAACATACAAACTCATTGTGTCGATATTTCCGAGCACGATATTTACTATTCATCGGTATTGTCAATATTTTGGCTTCGTTGCTTTTTCTCTAATTGCATCTCTAGGCCAACAGCTTACCTACTGCGTGTGGCGGACCCAAATAAAAAAAAAAACAGATTCATTTTTATTCGAATTGATAAATGACACTTTTATGGCCCAAATAAGCGCCCAAACTCCTGCTATCCTGCTCGATCTGCGGGGCTTAAATGCTCGCCTCTGATTAATCAGCCGCAATCATCTGATGTTTTAAGCGGCTTAAGTTCCAGGTCGGGATTGGAATTGGGATTGGAACTCGAACTGGAACTGGGACTGGGATCTCCCTGACAGACGCGAGTCTGGAGTGCAAATGAATTTTGATGGCCAATACTTGACGTTCATTTCATGGATTTTGAGTTCATTAAAGTGCCATTTAAGATTCTTTATTTCTTTTTCTTTGTTTTGTTTTGTTTGGTTGCGGAGAGAGTGGTTGGGGATTTCGGGGAGAAACACCTAATAAACAGAACGTAAAACTGCAGATATTTTTATGTAAATTCCAGAAATGGCTGTTATTTTTAGGCGCCTTTCGCGGGCTAATAAAGGATCAGGGATTGTGTAGCTGCTGTCCTTGTTTATTGTCTTATTCTCTTTCCTCTCTCTGCCACTTGGCTCCTTTTCTTTTTTACTTAGTTTTTTAATTTAAAATCGAATAAATTTTCATGAAATTCCAGCTAAAAATGTCAAAAGCTGATTGATAGCTGGCAGACAGGAGCGAGACGCACAAGGAGAGGTGGAAGAGCAAAGGGAGAAGAGGTACAAGATGAACGGAGATGAAAGAGGGCAAGGGATATGGACGGACCCGAGGCATAGGGAGTATCCTGTTTCGGGCTTGGGTCTCTAACTCGTTCCAGCGGCACCTGCAAATCGTTCTCGTTCTCTTCTCCTCCCTCTCTCTCGTTCTTCCCTGTTCTCTTTCTTCCATAATAAACCTCTCTTTCTGCCCATTTACCCCTCTCATCTGCTCTCGTTTTGGACCTGGATCCACCTTATAGGCAATCTCTGGAACAATATCAAATATTAATCACTTTTTCCTTTGCCTTGCAGGCTACGCACTTTAAGGAAGTGGAGAGTGGAGGAGGAACGTAAAAGAAATAAAAGTGCATAGAGTGAGAAATGGAGAGAGAGAGAGAGGAAGAGGAGATGGAGAAGGAGAGGAGGATGAGGTGGCTCAGCACTTACTTCGGTAGTTTCTTTGGGGCGTTGAAGAGGGCGTGGCGCAGTTTGATGTGCAACGAAATTGGATTTCTGCTGCTGACTTATCCCCCTCGCAATCGGCACTGAGAAAAAACTATAAGGTTTCTTAGAAATTTAAACTAGTTTGGATTGTCACAAGTTAATTCAAAACCTCTTCTTCACATAGTGCATTAACGGATAAACTTCTCTCTTTTCTACTTTCGATAAATGACAATAGTTTAGGAAATTTCTTCCAGTTTATAAACAAATCCTTCCTTCACAGAACTGGTGAGCCTTGTATTCCCTGGCTTTTCCTTTCCAGCGCAAAACCCATCCTCGATCTCGTCAAATGTGTTGATAATTAGCAAGTTTTCGGGACTGCTCCATCGAGGGCGTTAAATTGTTTACTTTCCCTCCCAAACGGATGACCTAGTGGCCGTCTCTCTGGGTCACTCCCGAATGATTAATGCCCAGCACCTAATGAGCAATTGTGGGGAATTCACCGGCCGACAGGGACAGGGACATTGGGAGAGGGATACAACGACGTGGCCAGGGAATCGGTAACATCAATAAATTATAAATTAAAGAAATCCATTTCTGCCTCTCTCTCTCCGAGTCGTTTTTGTTGTGTGTTTCGCCGGCTTGAGAATTCCTGGCCGGCAGTCATTAAGCTGCAACATCCCTGGCTGAAGCCGGGGGATCCGAGGGAGTCTGGGAGTCTGGATCCGTGGTGGATGGCGGTTAAGCGGGTGCCCAAAGTGGAGTCGTCGGCAAACAAGAGCTGATGACTTTTGGAATTTTGATTAGGAGCACAGACATGTTCAAAAGGATTTTTGTTAACGCGCCTCGGACTTTGAAAAATGCTCCCGCGGAACCCCTTCCGAGGTTCCGCATCGGATTGGCCATTGTATTGATGAGCTGCCGCTGCCTCTGCCTCTGCCTCAGTCCATCTGTGTTGTTTTGGGGCTTGAAATATCCAAGCAATTCGATGCCAATTAAGCGAGAAAGCGAACAGAATCGAAGCAGCTAAGAGGGATGACCAAACACAGCTTCTAACTGCAAGTTACTCATCTCCAAAATGTGTCCCCTTGCCGATTTTACATACTTCTGGCGAACAAGTCTGCCGAATGCGAACGGAATGCGAGAAATGTGTGTGTCTGTCAATCAAAGGTTCAACTAAAATAAATCAAAGCAGGCCAGAGTATAAGTAAGAAGTAAAAACAGTGTTCGATATACTACAGACATTACTTTATCCATAAATATTAAAGTTCGCGTTTGCTATATAAGTTAAACAACACAAAGTCTTCACATATACCACGATTTTAAAGTTTCCTCTTGTTAAGGCATTGAAAGCTTTCATATTTGACCTAAAAAATATAGCCAAGCTAACAGCGGGTGGCAACCGAAATTGAACGGGAATTTCTGGCTAAATCTGCTCCTGAAAGTGGCAATGCTTTTTAGCCAAAACTTGATTTGTAGCCACTGCAGCAGGCGGGCACAGGTACAGATACAGATATCTCCCGGCTAGAATCTCTCTGCACATTTCCCAGTTCGAATATGTTGGGCATTTTTATGGCGGTTTGCAATTAGCGCAGCTGTCATGGGCGAGAACCCAGGGCAGAGAGTGCCCACTCCCGGAGACGTCACCTTCAAAGTCCAGCCGTTTTCAACACCTCCTGCAATGGCGGCGGCCAGCGGCCACCTCGCCATCTAATTCCACTTTCAGGCAGAACCATTTCCGCTATTTTGCATTTCCCCTTTACAGGCCGAAGAGGCGGGAGCGGCCATAAAACCTGGAACGTTTTATTGCAGCTGCAGCAGCAGCAACATGCAACAGCAGGAACTGCACCACCAGCGGCAGCAACTCCAACTGCAACGCAGCGAAACGAGTTCAAGTTTATGGCCCAAGGCTCGGCTTTAGTGCGGGGAGCGACTTGACTTGACCGGAGGTCTTAGAGTCGCCAAACGCCAATTATCCGAAAACGTGTCCCTGGCCGGGAGTTGCGTTCCCAATTCGTCTCGGCGCAACTAATTAAAATGGCTTTAGTCATGGAAATGGGCTGCCAGTGGCCCTAATGGTTCGTGTTTACTGTGTTCTGCCCCGATTTATTTTCTTTAAACTTGGCATGTGCTGGAAATGAAATACTAGCGGCCATATATCTTTTTAGGTTGGCTTTACTGCCTTACAATTTTATTGAGGCTAAGACCAGTGGCACAACCAAATTTTGGAGCATTCCTTGGCAGCCTGCATTTCCTCTGATACATTTCCCTGACATTCTATGAAATTGAAGTTTACTACTCTGCCCTTTTATTGCATAATCCCTTCTGGGCTCTGACAGCCGTATTTATTGCCTTTCAATCTATGTATGTATGTATATTTTGCATAAACAAATGCCCAACTATTGCTGGCTGGCAATCCTCCAGTTCAAAGGCGCTTGGCTAAACTGAAGTCGGATTGAAGTCACAACTGCAACATTTGCAAAACTCGCACTTATCTGGAGGCAAATTGACTCTGGCTTAGCAAAGGCTTAGAAGATGATCGCTGGCTGCCATTTCCTGCAGCTTGGGTCTTTCCGCTGACCGAAGCTTCCTTCGGCCCATCTCCTCCTCCTCCTCCTTGGCCCGTTTCCATGCCTCCGGACCAAGTTCCATCCCATAATCACATTCGCTTATATGAGCATATGCAGAGCAGTTGCTGCAGTTGCAGTTGGCGTTGCTGCTGTGCGTGCTGGTGGCCACCGCAAAAATTGCAGAAACAGCAACAACTACCTCCAACTGGCCATATCTGTGGTCTGGATCTAGTGCTGCAGCTAGGAGTTGCACTGAACAAAATAATTACAAGTCAAAAGATGAAAAGATAAGTGAATAATATCATTCAGCAAAGCCGGTTATATTGTCTTATTTTAAACTATTAAATATAGATTGTCTCAAGTATAATTAAGTAGAAATTACTCTCTATTTGCCTCGGTGTAGGCAAGTGGCCAGAGCTGACCAGTGTGGCGCGCTAATTTGATTTCCTACAGGCAACACTTGCGGTCGGACGTCTATGTGTGGCCACTGGCCAGTGGCCTGAGCCAGGAACTGGAGCTAGAGCTTAAACCGGAGATGGAGCTATAGCTGCAGCTAGAGAATGGCCTGACAGCCCTGGCCTGTCGCCAGTCGCTCCATTTTGCAATTTGCATAATTACCGTTGTTTGACTTTAATGCAGCGCCGCATCCGACGGGTACGTATCCAGCGGATCCAACGAATCCAATGGTTACCCGGCGCAGACCTCCGATGGCGCTGTGGCAGAGTGAGGGGAGAACGAAGCTCTTTTTGTTGCCCTGCACAACTTTTCATTACTTTTAATTGCTGTGGCCAATGAGGAAGCAATTTGTAGGGCCACACTCGGCCAATGGGTGTTGTTGTTGCCGCTGATTGCTGGTGTTGCAAGTTGGTGGTGTGCCAGTGCAACAGTTGCCAGGTGTCCGGGTCCCTCCTCCTCCAGGCTCCGGCGCTGTCTCCGGCTCAGCTGTTTAGCAAAAATGAGAAATGTATTAAATAACCAAACATGATGCATGGGAGTTTGGTTTGTTCCACGTCGCGGTATCGATGTTGCCGGTGTTGCGGCCACAAGCAACCGCAGCAGCTACTAACTAACATCAACGCGCAGCTTCATAAAAGCTGATAGCTTAAATGCGATATTTGTGTGAGCTGCATTGGCAGATAAGGGATTCCATTGGATTTGGTTAGCGGTGTAAACCAATATGCAGAGTTACAAGCTTAGCACGGAGTTTTTTCTTAAAATTCGCACAGAAAGATGCTTAATTTAAATGCTTTAATAGGATGTAAGCCTAATCTTTAGCTGGAAGTTATGATACATAGATTACACCACAGAAAACATATTAAAAATTTGTTGTTGCTTATTAAGCTTATTGTTATTTTATTCATTTTCTTGAAACCCTTTTTCTATAAGTCAAAAAAGTCCCCGTAAAGTCTCCACAAAGGTATACCCTCCGCCCAAAGATTAATTATGTATTTTCGCTTATTAAGCATATTTTACACTCTCGCCCCAACAAGCAAAGGCAAAGTGCACTTCATCTGAATAAAAAATCTGTTGTTGCCGAGAGCCCGAGATTTCCATGCTCTGTCAGTTTCCGTTGCCCGGTCCCATCTCATCCAAAACAAACCAGGGCCAGGGCCAGGGCCAGTCCCAGTGCCAGTGCCTGCTCTGGTCAGATGCAGAGACAAATTTATAGGAATCATTCTAAGAATTAATAAATCTCAAGTTTCCAGCCGGGCCCTGGCCGAACCCTTGCGAAAAAAGCATTGAGATGGGTACCGAGGGATTCGCTCGCTGATCTGGCAGGCAATTTCGCTCAATTTCTTTGGTTTATTTATTTGGCTTTGTATTTGTTATGGTTTTCGATTCTCGCTCTCGGCTCTTTCGGGGGTTGACATTAAATGCTTAGTCGCTGGCCGCCTAATGTTCATGTTGCGGTTCACGTTCGATTTCATTTTCAATTTATTTTAGTCGAAATGCTGGAACTTCTGGCCGGCTTCCTAATCGGATTTGTCGCTTTAATGAAGCGCAAGAAATAAGTTGCAAGAAATGCGCCGAAATTCGCGCTAATGAAACATATTTCTGCGGCTCAACTTTTGGCGTGGGCTTTTTTTCGGTTTTTGTTCTCTTTTTTTTTGTTTTTTTTTTGTATTGTATTGAAAGGGATTTCTCAAGCACACCGGTAGCTGTCATGTTCTGATTATTTTAATTTGACACTTCGTGCCGGCGAGACCAAAAAACGAAGGGAACTCTTCGGCTTCATTAAAAATATTGTCAACGTAGAAAACTCATATGCGAGCGGCGATAAAAATGCCAAAAAGCGACTGAAATGCGGGGCCTTTGGCAGCTGACAGTGGGCTGGATGATGCCGATGATGTCCCTCTGCTGGATCCAAAACCAGAAACAGATCCAGATCGGAATGACACGCCATGGCAGCGCGGGCCGGCCCACAACATCTGGCTGACAGCCGAAACTTGAATATTTCATGGGACGCGGTGCGATGAGTGCGAATTTGATTAAAATCGGCAAATAAAATATGGAATATGTTCGGGGACATAACCGAATCGAACGCAATGGTGAAATGGAATTTTAAATATGCCAAAGGCAAAGGGTCATCGGGGACAGAGTATCTGGACCGTGTCCATGTCCTCCTGGCCTGTTCTGTCCTGTCCTGTCCTGGATATAAAAAGCCAATGAAGTGTTAAATTTGGTAATCTACTTTGGCAGGCTGCCTTTTTATATGGGTTTTTTGGGAGGCAGGACAGTATGAAGGCCCTGAAACATGGCTAGTTAATCTGTCTTCTGTGTAGGCGTCACCCGGTGGTAAATGGACTTTGCATGCTGATCCCGAACACAGGACATCCTGCTCCTGTGCCTGTGCCTGCTGTCTGTGCCCATTGGCCAAAATAATTAGCCCGGCCAGTCATCCGTGAAACGGACGAGCACCGAAGGCTTCTGACATTTTACTCGGTTTCGAAATTGATTTGATTTTCCGGCAAATCAAATTGTTGTGGAGCCGGCTGGGAAAATGCCAGAGTTCCCCCAGAATTTTCACACAATATTTCCCCTGCCTGTTCTGTGTGTTTTCATGACTTCCGCTCCGTATGTGTCATCACACTCAAATCGCCTTAAAATTAAGTTCATAAAACTCTATTTTGCCAATCATCGAATATACCAATTAAACAGTGTTTGGGGCCTTCAACAAATCAATCAGAGGGCAACAAATTTCCTCTCTTTTCGGGGTCTTAAGGGTATTATGTTTGGACCAGAGGCGACGGCACGTTTTCAATAGATTCGTTTTCATTAATCATCATCAACGGAGAGGGTATAGCAATTGCAGCACCGCCAGCAGGTAAGTCGGATATGAAATACACGGTACATAGTATGTATATAGCATGGGCATATGTCAGCTGATGTTTGGTACGTGAGTTGCTAAATATATATAGGATTAGTCAGGGAGCTCGTTACACGGCGACCACCGCAAGTAAACGGAAATAAACCGCCGAGAAAGCAAGGGGTCATTCGTTACTTTCAGTGATGTGACTTTGTCCTTTTCCTGATAAGCTTAGCTTTGGAAATCACAAAAAACTTGCTTGATAAATAAAAAATATAATATTCTAGGAAATATCACATATGCGGAAATTTATTTACCAATGCAGTTCCAAAATACAATTTTATTAAACAATTTTTCTGAGAAATCTCCTTAGTTTTTTCTTAGTACTTCATACTACTTTTTGAACCATTACGGGATATTAACTATAACCTTTTCCAGTTTTAGTTTGTACCCAATAAATCATTTAATGCACAAAACATTTTTGTTTTCTTTTAGGAACTAAATTAAAATGTGAATTTAAAAGAAGTCTCAGACACATGCCTGCTGTATTTTTAATAATTTTTTAATAAAATATTAAGATTTTTGGGAAGTATCTTTTCCGGTGTATTGTCATTACTCCTGAATATTCCCTTGCTTTTAAAGGTTCCTGCCATCACTGGTTACTGTCCTTACAATGGGGCACAACGGGCTCGGGTCTAATGAACTCACTAAGCGAATTAAAATTTAAATAGTTTAACCATTAAGCGATATCCAGTCAGAGTGCAACTTCCGCTTCCGTGGACCAAGAGCCACTCCCAGCTGAGCCGGACGATGGTCCGCCGGGACCTACGGATTTTCTGGGCACTGAGCTCCGCACTGGGAACGGGTGCAATGTCCTGTGTGCGTTGTCCCGGCTTAAACACGCTTTATTCAATTAGCTACATCCGGTTATTACCTGCATGTTACTCTGCCTGTCCCCCTGCTCCGCCGCATTATCCCTTTGCGGGGACACCGGAATGTTCGTCCTGGAATGTTTATTTATGCGCATTTGTGCCATGCGTTCAGCTATTTCCAGCTGAGCGCTCCGCTTGTGTGCAATATTACAAAATCATTTTCAAACCGCACTCGGAACCCCCGGAAACCCCAGACCACGAGCCCTGCACCGGACCAGCCCCCGACAGTTAGCAGTTTATAGTTTAGTTAGTTGCAAGTGTGTGCAAATTAAATTTTGTGCTAAACGCAAAGCCAGCCAATGCTCCCCGCACAATCACTCTCCGACCCTTTGGCTCATTAAAAGTTAGCCTGTGCAGCGTTTAGGAACAACCATAAACAATATTTGCTCACATTTGTCGGTTATACTTTCCTGTTCAGTCTATAAGCTTTTGAGGGATGAATTTTAATTTAAGGAAAACCTCGTTGTTAAATAAAAACAAAATAAAAACAAATCAATTAATTAAAACTATATCCAGCTTTTAAAAATATACATATATATTCTGCCAAAAGGTTTGTCCTTGTTTAGCATCGACATGGTGCTGCTTTCTGTGTGCCTTGTACTCGATTTGGTTAAGACGAACAATTTACACTTCGATTTGATCCCAATTTTGTCTTTGCGCAGTACAAATTTATAAAATTCCTGGTTTTATGTATGCACAAAAGGCAGATGCTTAACAAATGTATTTCTACGTTTTTGAAACAGTTCCTGAATGTCTTGCAGCACGTTGATTGGCCAAAGAAGGAAAGCCATCTTTGCGATCAACTCTCAGCTGCGAACCTCTGCTAGCCAAAAATTGACTGAATGTACTTGCCAGCGGTATTGCCTCCAAGAAATGCTTCACGCGGTGCCGTGTTCACGTCCTAGGTCGCCTCCTGGTTTTATATCGGATCCTCGAACCTAAGTGTGGTCGACGATGCGCTGATCTTTGGGAGACACCATGGTGCTCCTTCGGGACGGTATTTATGCTGCAGCCCTTATACAATTCTCAAAGACAACATGATATATTTACATACTTCCTCAAACCTTGCATTTCTCTCCACTCCGCCGCATTATCTCTCTGTTTACTTTTATTGGTTTTATTTTCACTGCGTATGCTTTTTATGTTTTTTTTTTTATTTTTTGCAGCACTCTAGAGTTTTTTACAAAAATTGCAATAACATTTGAATATGTGTTTGAGAAAAGAAAAACTGGTTTCTATGTGGACATTTGTACATGCCATTAACAGCATTGCAACGCGCTGTTAGCCCCGCGGTCATAATTCGATTATAAACAAGAGCATATTTTTAGGCATTCCTTGGCATAAGGGGCATGTAGAGAAAAAGTGGAAGTGATGTAAAGTAATAAAGTTGATAAAATAATTTATTAAGGTAGTTATTCAGTTATTAAATGAATATAAGTTTATTTAAAATGCACATGGAGTTCCTAGCTAACGACTTGTGATATTAAAGTGAAATAAAAATAATAGTAGGTACAATATATTCTGTGTTAATCAAGGCTGAAAAATAAATAATTTTCAACCTGAATCTTGATAGAGGTCACCAACGAATTATACAGTGACAGTTATATATTAAAAATATACATTTATAGTTTGGAACCCATAAAAAAACTGGGAATTTATCATGTGAAAGAGCTTGTTGTAAACTATTAAAGAAATATTTCGTTTTAAAGAGATGTCAGATTGTCTGGGATGCAATATTTATTTATTGCCTTTCCAGTTTGCCATCTCGTTTATTAAATCTGAAATAAAAAAATTGCATAATATATGCGGCCTGTGTTGATTTATATCTGTGACAAGCAATTTAATTCTGACCAGTTGAAATAACAGAGTGGACGTCAAAGCGAGAGCAAGCGGAGACTGCTGCCATCTGGCACATGTAGTTAGAGTATCCTGGTCCTTTCCGTTCAATACCATGCCTGTCCCCTTGCGAAACGACAATAATCACAGTAATGCGCCAGATAACAGTCAAAATATCGAGAGCAAAAACGCTCGGGGACTTCCACTTCCAATGACAAATCCTGAGAGGAAATGCGAAAATAAAGTTGGCAATAAAGTTTATCCAGCCACGATGACAGGCCAAGAGGCAGCTAAGGGGAAAATAAGAAAAGTTTCGCCAAATAAGCTGTAATAACTGCGATTGCCTGCCCATTCGCCGCCCACAATTAGCGAAAGCAGCTTACTCAATAATTTAATAGAATTGATTATTATTTAAGTGCGGACAAGCCAATTTCTGGCAGCTGAAGGCGCTGGCAATGGCCAACGGCAAAGGCAAAAGCAAAGCCTTCGGCGAAAAGGCAAAGGGGCTGTGAAGCCCCAAAAGGGTCGCAAGATAAATGCGCGGCCATTGAGGGTCACGGAATTGGGATTGGTAGCTATGGCTATAGCTGGTAGCCTTTTATATAAGCACAGAGAGAGAAAATGATCTTGAATAAAGGGATCTTAAATGGTAGGTCATCTAAGGGTGTTCATGTAGTAATTTGATAAAGTTTAACATTATTACTTAACACAAAAAGTCCCATTTCCGTACAAGATAAACTAAAATGAGAGAGTCTTTGTTAATCTGCATGACTATAAAGTTTGCTAGCTCTTTGCCAGGTTTATCACGTCTGGATCAGTGGAAATTAATATTACTTGATATTGTTTTTATCTATCAAATTAATTCTCCTCGAACAGCATTTAATTTTGTGCTGTGCAGCTTTGACTGGGATTGAGGCTGCCCGTCTGTTTGTGGCGGCTCCGGCACAATGGATGCGAGAAATCAATTTAAAAACCGTTAAGGAGCGGGAAGCCATGGAGCAGCGAGGTCCTGGCAGTCCTGGGAGTCCGCCGGACAATGCCGGCAATATTATACGTCCGGTATAAATATTTATATCGCAACTGCGCTTCCCTTTTCCTGTCTGTCTGCCGAGGAATTCAATAAAAACATGTGCAATAAATAAGCGTGGGCGAGTTGTAAATACCCGAGCTAACGTAGGCGTATACGCAATGTATGAATCGAGAGTTGCCAGAAATTGTCTTCGATTCTTCAATTGCAATTTCCATTTGGCATTCAGCATTTGCAGCACGAAGGCCACCTATCAGAAATGAGTTCGCACAATTAAGTGACGCATTTATCGCACACACCACACCACAGCACAGCGCACACACACGACCAGGAGGGTGTGCTAAAGTAATTCCGGGTGGGCGTGGCAGACGCAGTCGAGTTTGCCAGCTCCTTAAAATTCATGAGGCGTCGCCTGCAACTGTAAATTGCATTTATACGCAAGTCAAACAGCACTCAAACCCACTGCCGGGTGGAGCGGGGAAACGGGAAATGGGAAAGTGGGGAAGGGTACCGGGTACCGGGAGGCGACACATCCGGTGCTCTGTTATTTTTCACCGTGCAACATTTGGCCCGAACCCATTTTCCACAGCCCCCGCTCCCACGACCAGGACCAGCAGCTGCTGTGGCTAACGAGGCGGGCCACCAAGCTGAAGCATCAGCAGCAGAGTCATCAAAACACTGCAAAAAAAATATACTGAATTAATGATAATGAAAAAAATCTAATGATATATTTTAAACTAGGAAATTAAATGTTAATTAAATGAATAAATGTATATTTTATAGGTAGTACTTTGGTATACTTGGTCAGAGAATTATACTTTGGAAGATTTTCTTGGTGAGTTCTTTACAAATTTTACATCGTAAAAAATATATACCATACATTTCTTTTGGCCAACTAATATTCTAATATTTTTTCTCTCTCTCTGCCAGAGGCAAGACCAGCTGCCCTGGTCAGCAGTTGAAAAATGCATTTGGCGTGGCCGCTCAGAAAAACTGGAGGCGGCAGCCGCAGGACGTACACTCGGTACATGTGTAAGGCCGAGGCAGGCAGCCAGTCAGCCAGCCAGCCAGGCAGGACGACTCTAGCCCGGATGCAGCTACATTTGTTTTGTCTCGGGCAAATGGCCAAAAGCCCAAGAAATGGTCAACAAACATGGCCAGGATGTGAATGAGCTGACCAGGCATCCTATCATTTATTTCCAAGAGCCGGAGCAAAGTCAACAGCAAAACTCTGTGGCATAATTAGCAAAGGACTTTGGGTTTCTTACTGGCTTCAGCCACACGAGCAGACACACAAAAATAATCATTCAAGTTCAGCCACAAAAAATGTCACAATGGGGGCGTCGCTACGTTCTCATGTCCTGATAAAGGGTATAGCAATTATGGGAAGATATATCGAAACTGAGCTCAACTTTAAGACAACAGGAAGTATTAGATTAACAGGGAGTATATAAAATAAAATTAAACATTTATTAATTACAAAGAATAAGAGAACTTGTACCACAAAATAGAAATAGCTTAAGGGAACATAACTTTGGCTAAGCTCATACAAGAGACTCTATTCATTGAAATCAGCATGAGGTTGCTTTCTTCTGCAGAAGACCCCCAACCCTTAGAATCGATTGGGCTTATCTTACATAAAATGCGTGCCTGAATAGTGTACACATGGCTTATGTAAACCAGTGGTCACGATAATTGACGTATCCTTCAGGGTATTCAATCTTTCGGGCCACAAAGCTGCCCCGCCAGCCTTTCATGTTTGCGTTTACGTGTTTTTATTTGCTATTTACCCGGTCTGCCCACGAAATCGGAGACAAGTCGCGCCCAAATTCTTCGAGAATAACGATTTACTCTATATATATAGTACATACAGCGAGATGGCGAGTAGACGGCGTGGCAAAGTCGATTATTTTCGTCTCGAGTGACAGCAAACAAGTCTCAAATTACGGAATAGTTAACTGCCCAGGCCAAGGAGTATGGAGTATATGGGGGAAACTGGGGGGAACTGATAGGAACTGAGGGGGATGGCCCTGAATGAATGAATAAAATGAATGGCTTATCTCTTGTTGACATTCGTCTGTGACAACATTGACCAGTTGACGACTGGCACACACATTTGCACACACATGGCGCAGATCCTTTGACTGTGGATTCGTTATCGCCATCGTTTCTTACACGGAGATAATGTTTTATTTTCATAATTTATGTAAAGGTACAATATTTAACCAAGAAAGATACATTATAGATTACAGATTAACTTGGAAACGAAGTGAATGGGTGAAATGATAATAATATATAATCGTTTTTACAGTTTCCTTTAATAAATATTCAATAGAATGTATACTTAGGTGTAAATCCTTAACACCTTGACGTTTGAACATTATTTTACTC